>PNEQ01025528.1:0-105593 GCA_003012365.1 Medauroidea extradentata
TCAGCCCCCGTGCATTTAATGAGTAGATATTGTAGCTAAAATTTATCGGAGCAGTTTAATGTAGTTGTAAACATTGCACGACCCTATGTAAATAAAAGCACGTGGCATTATTTGTGTTTACATCGGCGGAAAGATATAAACTGGCAGGAAATAGAAATTAATCAGGGCTTTTTTGAGTGTTCACTTTATTCCGAATCACTAGTAATAGGCTATACTGAAGGAGGCCGTCCTTCCATTGTTCCTCTCACACGTTTCGTTGTGTGTGGGACAGCGTGTATTCCCCGTGCCAGTACCAACCATTCCTTCAGAATAACACATCCATGTATAACTGCAGGGTGTTGAGGTTTTATTGCGAGATCTATTTAGCAAGAGGGATGTGCAGGTCTAGTAGTGCGGAAGCTATAAGGTCGACACAGCACGCGCATCCGCCTCACCCTAACCTATAAACACAAGTCAATTAACTGACGTGCAGTCGCTGACATCTCATATCTATGAGACATTCATTGGTGGCCCTAACATTTTATGGCGTAAAGGCCCGTTTACACGTTCAAATTTTGCTTAAATTTTCTTTCAAATTTATTAAATTCTATTTCTTGAATGTATGTTATTTCGTCAAAGATTTTAGTTTCAAACATGTTTGAAATTTTCTTGAATCAAAATATTTAAGAAAAGAAAATATGTCCTCCTAACGTTATTAATTCAAATAACATGTTTATTGTATTCTGTATGCGAAATATACAATATTAAAAATAACAATGAAAATTTATTATATATATATATATATACATACAAAAATAATAATAAGTATTGGAAAAACCAAGTATTTCTGTGTCGCGCAGGTTAGTAGATAATTATAAAATGGCTATATTATTTGTTGCATGCGTCATTTGTTTATATATTGTGTAATAACTTTCCAAGTGGTACCTCCAATATCTATTGAATCATATTTCTTGAATCGTCGTGCTATTCAATACATTGAATTCAGGTAATTGAATTCAATATATCGCTGATCGAGTGAAAGGGCCTTAATTTTAAAGATAAATATGTAGTGTTCACACCTATACCTTTTAAAATACTTTACGGCAAGTTTTAAATACCTAACAGGACACCACGAAAACACCCATTTCCACCTTTTTAGGCAGCGTAAAAATAAACTTTAGAGATACATAGAGGACCTTAGTAGGCATACATCGTGTAATGTCCTTTGACTGCTATTCCTAAGCAGACATAATTTACACATGCTGAGCAGTTTTTGAATAAACTTATAACGGCCGAAGTTCAGCACGGCTTGGACAGACAGTCGCCGTAAGCCCTACAAACTACCTACTTTTTTATGGGCTGCTGACATTACGTCGTATATTTACCTGCGATACAACATTCGAGAGATATTCAATTTTTCTGCCGACTGTATGAAACCATAAAACACGTTGCATTATGTAAAGTAGGTTTTTAAATTAAATCCAGAGTCACATGAGTGAATCTAGAAGTTTTCAGGGGTGAGCAGCTGCAAAAAAAACCTCCTTCCTGTTCCTGCAAATTACGAAAGTTATGTGTGAATCAATGTAAATATTTCTCTCAATTTTAGCCTTTATTATGTTTTTCTCGTGATCTTTGAACGATTTTTGCAAAAGGGATACATAAAAACATAATCATTATTATGGACAGCGAAAATATTGCTGAAGTGATGAAAACCCACAATAAATGAATTAACTAAACCCGAGTAAATAAAAATAGTAAATGAAAACCAGAATTTGTTGTCAACAGTTAGTTCTGGCTGTCATTGTTTGTTGTTTATTTCCTCGTGTATAGTTATTTTGTTGTACTGTCGGTGTTCAGTGACCGTGCACTATTCGCCCACTTTTGCGTGTGTCTATGATAATGATACTGTGGTATCATTTGTTAACTATTTACAATGCTATCAACTAGTTTATTTTTAATCAGAATATTTGGGACGTAAATGCGTGGGTGTCGTGCCACCCCCTCCCAGACCTCTTACATAATAAATCTCGGACACGCCCATCAGTTGAGCAGAGAATAGAGGATGATGGCTTAAGACAAAAGCAGTGGAGGAACCTGTTCAGATGTAAAAAGTGAACCCACGCAGCGTGGTCGCCGCCCGGAATACCTTGGCCAGCGGCAAGGAAGGGGGGGGGGGCAGGTTGGCCGTCGAAATCACGTGCTTGAAGGAACTTCATCACGCGCTCCTCGCTGGAAGGAGAGGCAAACTGCACAACACCACGCATACACACTTGGAAGAATAACAGCTTTACAGCGTAGTACAGTTGTTTGAATTAATATTTGGAAAAGTTACCACTAGGACGGTGAATGATGGCAAAATTTTTTGCCGCCATATTAGTCACCAAAATATTTTAGCAGGTTGCATATTACAGTATTCGGCAATATTATAACACTGGTTAGCCGTCTCCAGACGAAATCCAAGCATTACAGACTAATCCAAATGTGAGAGCACCAATGACGAATGAATGCCAGATATTTATTTTCCTAAAACCTAGCAAACAGTATGTGTGTTTATGTATGTATATATGTATAAACACACACTCACTCACTCACTCACTTTACCACGGTAAATCGGTGCCTGTAATAACCACTGAGTATTTTCAGGTAAACAGTGTAGTTAGAGAGATTTGGATCAGCGCTTAACATCGAGGTCTTCAGCGCTGGTGATGGGTAACATGAGGTGAGTATGGAGCGGCGCCGGAATGCAAGGGTGAGTGAACGGGAGATCCCTGAGAAAACCCACTATCAACGGCATCTTCCTGCACGATTGCGAAAATCTACGGACCGACCTCGCCAGGAATCGAACACGGATCGCCTTGGTGCGAGGCGAATGGTCTGACCACTCGGCCACCGTGACCCGACAGTGTAGATTTGCTCGTGAGCATCCGGCTGGCACAGTATATTTACAGTAGTGTTAGTTGCGGAGTATGTAAATGCCCTACGAAACCCTGGGCGACTGGTGTGTTACGTGCGTTGTAGAGCTCAGTGTAAAATATGTAAGTGTTTACACGTGTGCCAGAATTTGTGTTTAAGGTGGTCACCGAACGATGTGCAGATCTTCCATAGACATAGTTTATTTGAAAACTGCTCAAAGCGTGTTAGTGGTTTCTGCCTGGGAATGAGATTCAAAATACGATTCGTTCGTGAACTTTCATTTTATGCTACGCATTATCTTTAACGCTCATTCACTTTTGACCTAATATGGCGAAAACACGTGTTTACAAGTTTTTAGGGGATGAAAATATTGGCGCTAAATGTAAAAAAGAAAGTGTAGCATTTTAAGATGTACAGTACATCGTAATTTTTAATGTTATGTCATGAAATTATATGTTCACAACTAAATGATAGAGACGATCTATCGGTGCGAAGACCTCGAAAGTAAATGACTTGCGCCTAGAAGTTAGGCGAAGTGTAGCGCACATACCTGAGTCACCCTTACTGCTTCCACGCTTGCAGGTTTCGGATGCACGAGATAGTCTACCCCAGTTGGCAATTTTATCGTCAAGATATCCGAGTTAGCACTCTTGTTGTCTTATTTAGTTTTTGAACTAACCTTTAGCGCCACCAGATGATGCTTTAACTTTGCTGTAATGAGTAATGTCACACCAGTTACTGCTAACGTTTCTAGCGGCTTCGTCACGTTCATTGTAGAACTTCCTGTTCGTTTCTGTTTTACCGCAGTGTTAAAGCCTCACTGGTGTGCTGGTGGGTCTGTCGGTAATTTCAAGAGCTAAATCGATTGGTCTGAGGCAAACCTTTTCACGTCAGTTTTCAGACCAGTTCTACGCCCGCGGTCGTAAGACTGTTATTCGGTTGTAATGATTTATACTATTGACGATACATGTGAAAACGACGACAAATTCAGATAGGTTATTTCCTGTGAAAACATACAGAGAAAATATCACCATTTTTACCACAATAGTAAGCCCGCCAAAAGTCTGGTTTTAAAATTCTAACTAAAGTTGAAGTATTTGAGATTTGAGAGTAGCCTAAGCATCAACTAGTAGTATTTAGTACGATTGAGAGCACACTTTAAAAAATTTGGTTATAGGCTTATAGAAACGCCCTTCATTAAGAAATACGTGTCCCCCCAAAAAAAAAGAAAAGCTGTAGGCGATTTCTTAAAATGACTTATGGTGCTGCATACCTAAGTAAACAAGAATGTCGATCGTCTTAGCGAA
Organism: Medauroidea extradentata; assembly: GCA_003012365.1. Lineage (NCBI taxonomy): Eukaryota > Metazoa > Arthropoda > Insecta > Phasmatodea > Phasmatidae > Medauroidea > Medauroidea extradentata. The sequence goes on from PNEQ01025528.1 coordinate 4,200, forward strand.
ACATTACAAGGGAAAACTCTTTCAAGAATTCATTCCGTAACAATAAAAGAAAGCCCGAATTGCCTGATAATATAATAGGCAATAAGCAACACACAGAATCGATGGAGCGCTAAGACTGCCGCTAACCGGTGCATGTAATATAATTTCACCTCTATGCACATGTCGTTTAATTAACGTTCACTGCTTTATCATTATTATTCGTACCCTTCTAAACGAATGTTAGAACATTTATCAGTCTTGGCAGTAGGCACTTTGTACAACAAAAATGTTGCGTGCTATTAAAGCGATGTAAATGTTTAAAATTTAAAATTTTTAAACACCTGTGGGGAGTAGTGTGACATATTTCTATGAGCAGAGTATTTTAATGTGAAACAAAATAACCTTCGTCGGCCTGTCACATTTTACAAAATGTTTTGAACATTTACAGAAAAATTTCTTGGGAACTGGTTGCCAAAAAATATTGTGACACTTTTAAACAGTTGTTTTAAAGTGTACAAGAATTTATTTGTACATGTACAGTTAACTGTGAATATACACAAATATTTGTAGCAATATTTGTATATTTACAAGCATTTCCCGTAAAGTTTACAATATTTTTGCAAACTTACAAAAATATTTTCTTGAAAACTATTTTCCAAGGATTTTTTTGTAAAAGCACAAAATTTATTTTTACTGTGTATACTAACATAATTAAAAGCTTGTGTTTTTTTCGTAAATACGACACAAATGTAACACGTGTTAAGTAATTTCGTCAAACAGAAAAATGAAAGGAATAATCGCAACTCCCCGCAACACATTTCAAGCGCAGTTACAGAGGACCTCTAAATACATTTTACTTTGAGATTTTCTGGGGCTGCTTGTTTTCCTTGATAGTTCACTTAAGGAAAATATTACTCCGCACCTTAATAACCTGATGGATGTCGTCAGTCGAACTCAGTCTGTATGAGTGTATGTTACCAAATTAAAAAAAAAATAGAGAAGTAACACAATATCAGGTATGTAATCGCGTATCAATGTGATAGAAATTTATCATCTGTGCTAACGAAAACATTTTCGGATTGATGTAGGCGTGATTGTTATAGGAACTGTCGAAATAATGATGCAGGAGTTCTCTTGAAGAAGCAAGATGTTCTGCAGAAAGAGTGATATGTTGCAGATGCAATCAATATATTTAACGCCTGAAACTATTTCACTACAACGGGCAGTTCTGTTGGCATTAGCCTACGTTTTAAAAGTCTGGTGACGGTACCAGCTGCTAAACCTCATTGTCGTCCGTTTGTCAACAAAACTGTAACTCTGAAAGAAGAATGTTTTTCTTCTCAGTGCCTAACTTCATGTTCCTATTAACAATTGCCGTGTCACCAATAGTTTCCCAGGGACGTTACTTCCACTGTGCAGCAGGTGGGCACTGGAATTCAAATATTTACATCCGTAACTTCTAGAGAGTCTCGCCTCAGTAATGAATGGTTAGCCTTGTACAGGCGCAACGTGAACGTTGAGTCCCAGCCCGGCTACCAGAGGCAGGGAGCATAAGAGTACGTTATAAACTCAAGGTTAAATGACGAGAACTTTTTTTTTACCGACGATGTCCAAAGTTGGCAAGAAACAAACCCTACCAAAATTACAAAATCAGAGCACGAAATTAAATACGTATCTTCATAATATAATTTTGTTATTACGTGTAGGCTAACTTGTTATAATACGGAGTATAAAATTAGCTGTTTGTTAAATACATACAAATACTTAATTTCAAGGTTTTATTATTTCATTGAAGCATTTATTTTTCAATGCATAAATTTTCACTCTGGATACTTTCAACTTCGGCATTCTTCGGTAAGGATAGGTTTATCTTATTCGAGTTACGAGGGCCTGGCCAGAGGTGTCCAGCTAGCTGTGAACGGAAGGCGGCCGTTCGCGACGCTGGTCGGAGCTGACGGGATGACGGCTAAACCGCTTTTCGGGCGCGTGGGCCGCTGGTCCGTCCTGTTTCCCGACGTGGGACGAAGTGGAACACGCACTCACTCGCTGTCTCCGCCGGCAGAAGGGAGTCTTTTGAAGAGGAAGGGGGATGAGGAAGAATGCTGTGCACGAATTGTCCAGAAACGAAACTGCTGTCGAAACGTTCTGTTTTAGCAGCCGCGAGAGGTCAGTCAGTGAGGTGAGGGATCCGTTGTTTACCAGTTCCCAGGCACCGAAGTGCTTCCTGCCATGCAACGAAGGGGCCGTAGTGGTCGAGGAGTTAGACCTCTCGCCACCAACCTAAGCAATGCGGGTTCGATTCCCGGCGTAGTCGGTCTCCGGATTTTCTCATGTGGGAATTGTGCCGGACGATGCCGCTGGTCGGCAAGTTTTCTCGGGGATCCACCGTTTTCCCCGCCCCTTCATTTCGGCTCTGCTCCATATCATGTTACCCTCACCAGCGCTAAAGACCTCGATGTTGTGCTGACCAAAATGTCTTCACTTCAAATATTATCACCAACGCATTTACATCGACGCAAAGTCAAGTAAAATTCACGTCATTCGCTAATGTATACATACCGCAGGGCGGTTATAGTGTTACGCGGTTAGCATAGGAAGTGTCCACATTTCAGCTTGAGGCGTTCTAAAAGTAACCGAGTGGGGATTTTGAGCGTTCAACTAATAAGGAAACCCTGAATTGCTTGCAAGCTGCGGACATGAACCTGGTGATCGAGTAAACTTGGTCACGTGCCTGAGAAAACTTATCTTAATGGGCCTCTGCGCTTGAAATGCCGTGTAGTGAGTTGCGATTGTTCTTTTTTTAACGAAATTACTAAACGCGTATTATATTAATATATCTGCGAAAAGAGCACACACTTCAAACTATGTCGCTATGGTTTCAAAAAATTCAGCACGTTTATTTAAAACATCAATTTCGGGCCCCTCAAAAGGGCAAAAAAATTGAGGTTTCAGACTGCCGCATCTGTAAAAATAACAACCGGATACGCAAAAAAAAAAAAAACTACAGAAACAAACGTTAGACTTTGAACTATGCTACCCACAAATAAAATAACGTGGCCACTGCTTTAAGTCCCATATGATAAAATGATAATAGAAAAGCACTGTACGCTAGCCGAGTGGCTTGCGCGGAGAGGCGATAATACATTACATACGTCGGCGAACGGCAAACCCTACCGCTTCTGCCTCACACACACAAACGCAGCCTATCTAGGGAGACTTTTAACTCCAGCAGGTTACTTAATATTGCCGCCTAGTGAAGTCTGAGCGAGGTCTTGAGCGCTGGAAGTAACGGTACGAGGTAAGTATGGAGCAGCGGGGGAAAGCAAGGATGGTGAGAACAGGAGTACCCCGAGGCAATCCACAGGCCAACAGCAACGTCCACATTTCTCACATTCGGAAATTGGGAGCCACCCCGCCGAGAATCGAACTCGCCGTGGCGAGCGGTGCTCCTAGTGCTAAGATGTTCGCGTGTGCTGAACATACTCCTAGGATAATAGGTTCTAGATAGTGAAGTGATTTGCGTCTATACTATCCGATGATACTCGTATTGGTAAGTTATATGGGATACAAATGTAACATGACTCTATAGAAATACATCAGCAACTGCCTGAAATTGGCACGCAAACAACTTGATGAGAAAACTGTTTCCAGGACAACAAACCGTGTTTGAAAGTACGGCCTCGGGAATGCGCGTCGGAAACGTTACCGCACAAAAATGATCCAAAGGTGTTGGGGTTCAAATCGACAAACTGTCGAGAAAAAAAAAAGGTGGCAACTGGAGAAACATTTCACTTCGTAGTGTATCATGATGTAGGAATTTAAATGAATAGTCGTCTTAACGTAATATTGTTCATGTAAAAAAAATTAGATTTTCACAGAAGTAGAGGTACTAACGTACTCTTTTTGGTATTTATATTTGAGTTTTTAATTTCGGGACGAAAGAGGGTACTGCCACACACTAAACAAGGCCATGAAGGCTGATAAAGTTATAAATTGTCATTGAATATTCGGCACAACAAAATACTCATTTAAATATGGAATTCAACTATGCTAAAGACAATTTTCTTCACGTACTTCAGTTTTCCAAAAATAAAACTGAGTTTTGTTAAGTGATTTTAAATCTTTTAGCATATAGCCCGTGATATATCATTCCAGTGTGAATCATTTCGTTTCAGTAAGTCAGTTGGTTTTTTGTTATTGATACATTCCCGTAACTTTCAAATTTTGACTTTGGCATGCTGTTATGAGAAGACTATGAGAGCTAAAAAAAATTTCACATGTGGAAAATGTAGTCACAAGTAATGTCCAAAAGAAACTGACACTTTGTAGAATAAATATATAAAATTGTGCATTTATGCCACTTGAGCGCCCATAAGTGAGCAGTTGAGCGTTGAAGCGAATCCTAACTTTTTATTTTATGGTTGAGTTGGCGCGGCTTGGCAAAGCAGTTGGGTAGTTGACTGGAATCATTAGCACGAGGCAGTGGTGCGTTGCTTTCTCATCCCGCTCGCTCGCTGGTCCAGCTATAGGTCGCGTGGCCAGCTCATCCTCTGGGGGGATAGCGCGCACCGCGATTTACCGTTCACTTTTTAGTGGTCCTTATTTTCCTAATTACTTCACGCGAATGCTGTGATTGGACCCCTAAAGTTGGCCACACAGGTGGACGTATATTGTCACTTCCAGACCTAAAAGTGCAGAACTCAAAAAACAGAAGAAGCACTAAGCACACTCATCACGTCTCACTCTAGGTTTATCCAGTCTGCCGCATCTGGGAAAATACCAAACTTATTCTTCATAAAACAAAAAGCTGGGAACGTGAACTTTTATATTAAATCATATTTCGCACAAATCACATGACTTGATCTCCGCTTAAAGTCACACAGGAAACATACTAATAGTAATGCGCTGCACGCCAAATTGAGTATAGCTTGCGTGTAGGTGCTGTTGCATTTCATACACCAGTCATCAACACCCTTAACGCTCTAAATATCTGCTTCTGAATAGTGTAGACTAGCTGTGTGAAGTAAGCGGCACGGATAACAATTGGTACTATTATGTTTATCAGAAGAGATTTTAAAACATTTCTGATATCTTAATTTTCTAATTTTCGTTATTATTATTTAATTACTATGTTTAACTTATGACATTACGACCATGTATTAAGAATACTAAAATGTGCGTAATAATTATATTCCATATCCTAGTGGCGAGTCAAGTTATTCCTGTCACGTAACGTAACTATTTACGAATGTAACATTATTTTTTTCGTGAGGTTCTAAAATCACTACTGATTTTTACTGTAAATCATTCAGTATTCGTCTAAAAATGCGAAAACTAGTTCACGTAGGTTTTAACGATGGCGTAAAAAATTTGTATTTTTAGATGGGTGCGAGGATCGAATGTTTAATACATAGGTATACTTGGTTTACTGTACTTTGCTTGGCATAGCAATTTCTTTTAATGGGATTAATTTTTATATAAACCGTTTATCAATCTCTTGCGAAGGTAGGTATCCCTGTTAACTCCACGTACTTTTACGACCCCCTCCCTCTAAAACAGTAGCGTTGAAAAGTTAATATTTTATCGCCACAATCCTGACATACTTAATTTATATCCAAGTAATTAACGTGACATGCATACTTAATATATGAATTTGCTCACGAAGCAATTTTACCTTTTGCGTCAGCCATGGTTTGCTGCGAGCGTTATTTTGTGTTAGCAGTGTTTGCCGTGAATATTTCGCTGCCCTAACCTGCGAATTATTGCACATGTTGCTCGCCATGACCACATCGTCACTTTTCCGCCAAAAATATACGCTATCGCCTTGTTCGTCACGCTTGATTTAATGGCGTTAAGTGCCTGTATGATTTCTATGGAAATTTCCTTGAGTTTTTAACAGTTTTTTTTTGTCATCGCCCTTGCATCTGACTTGGGCAGCAAATGTGACTTGACAGGCCCGGAGCCGGATCGTGGACTTGTAAATTTAACTGAGTATGTCCCCTTGAAACTCGCCCTGACACGTGTGATTTATTATATGGCGGTAATAAAGGGAGTATCGCGGGCTTGTAAATTCCTCTCCTGTGGTTGTTTAGTTCCATTTGGCACCGAGCTGTAGGTTCTCGTTGCTTGCGAGCTCTCCGGCCGGCCAGGACTTTAATGAAGTGTAAACATTGCCGAGACATGCAAAGAGGCTGTGAATTTACGCTGCGAAACGAGTTTAGCGTAATAATTTAACTAGACAGGACGTGCTGAAAAAAACTTATGTCTGAAATAATAGTACGTTTTTGACAGTTCTAATCCAAGCTTGGAATTAAAATTACGAGGACGAGCAGAAATAAAATTAGAATAACTTTGTCTATGTCGAAGCAAGAAACGCCTTTAAAGCCAGTACTAATGTTTTCTGAAGTTTTGAGCTCGTACAAATCACGTTTTGCACGCTATAACACGTTAAAATTATAAGTAGTATACTATAGGTTTTTTTTAGTTTACTGAATATTAAGGGAGCGTTCCGTTCGTACTTAAGTAATGTCATGAAGTAATTTTTTACTGTATAATAAATATTAATATGATATTTATTATTTATTTATTTATGTTTACTGCCTAAAACCAGAACTGAGGATTAGCGACAAGGAGAATTTTACGGCTGACTATAGTGAAGACATAACACATCCGTTAAGGTGGGCAGTTTACGGAAAATTTTAACTGGTATAATAATGTATGTATTTGTAGTAGATAAGGTTTATTTTTGTAAACATACATAGCGACAATTTTTCCTGTACTGAAAAATTTTAGCTTTCATAGTTTTTGTATATGGCACGTAAAAGTCCAAATTCGCATGAATCGATTTATACTAGAAATGAAAACCAACTATCTTATCGTAATTAAATAATTCACACCAAAAACAATGTCACGGGCTACTAGTTCAGTCACCCTGTACTTAAAATTGGGATTACCCGGAAGAAAGTCCGAACTTAATGATATTTTAATATGTTGTATGTGGGTAGTCTGCGGTGTAGAATCCAAGTCTTCCAATTCGAGAACTCTGTACGAACTCCAGGGATGCCCAAAAACCTGGCAATTTTTGGACTTTTTTCTGTTTTTCGCTTATAGCTCCTGATTGACGCATTCTAGCCAAAGAACACTGCATGATAAAAGTTAAAGAGAATTAAATTTACTACAATTTGCACTGGTTAAACTTTTTTTATTACGAAATGCGTGCCAAGATGTAGTGCTTCAAAGTTTCGAAAAATGTTTCAAAGTAACGTAAAAGTGCGAAAAATGCAGGTTTTTTCCTAAGTAACATTCACCTTTCAACATTTCTATATGGGTAATAATATACATAGTAGTAGGTGTGTCGAAATTGATAAATTTAACATAAACCTTCCCCTCCTTTCCTCCTAGACACTCTAACGGGCGATTATTTCGATGGCCATGAAAAATGTTTATTTAGACGTTCAGAATAATATTTTCGTTCGTTAAAAGATTGAATTCCTGTGTACCATATTGTTTGATACTTTAAAAACACATAAATTCCCGTTCATTATTACAACTGTACAAGTTCACACTATTGTTAATGTTCCTACGACAGGTGAAGACATCGATTGTGTTAGGATCTTCGCAAATTAACGTTTATTTCCAAAAAAAAAAAAGTGGAAGAGATAATGCTCCCAGTGTTTTGTATTCGTCAGATTCTTGCAAATACAATACTCAGTATATTATTTTCCTTCATTCAGCAAGTTGGTGTGACACAACATCGAACCCATTTGGACAAGGGAAGAAGAAAGTTTTAACTATTTATGAGGAAAACTGTTTTCTGTGTGACATATTAATGGCTAATTTTAATAATTTAAATATTTTCTACTTACTTAATATTCACATATTATTACATGTAGCATAAAATACATATTTCATAAATCGGAAATCGTGTTCTTTGTCCTGAAAGGAACTTCTCATTAAGGGCGGAGTTTATATTCTTAATGCTATTGAACGTTATTCACAGAGAAATGTTGACATATGAAAGTTACTAGGGAAACAACCTGCATTTTTTGCTGCTTTCAGATATTTTGAATTATTTTCGTAACTTTGAAGCGATATATATATATATATATATATGCACATATTTGGTTTAAAAAAACGTTTAACCAATGTAAATTGTAGGAAATTTAATGCTTTTTCACTTTTGTCATGGAGTGTTTTCGGCTAGAATGTGTTTTACAGGAGCTGTAAGCAAGAAACTGAAAAAAGTTCAACACTTTTGAAGTTTTTGGATAGCCGAGAAGCTCACACAGTGTTCTCAAATTGGAAAACTTTGATTCTACATCGCAGGACACTCACACATAGCACATTAAATTATCATTAACTTCGGACCTTTTTGCAGATAGAATGTGCCTGGTGACTGGACTATACTATACGCCAAGGTTGCATTGGATATAGCCTCTCTCTCTCTCTCTCAATAATTTTTATTTAAAATTTAGTATTTTGAAATACAAAAATGTATCTGATGCGCGGATGCCTAGGCCACCCTTACCGCTCCAGCTAGCTTATCCAGACCTTGGACATGTAAAATACGTCTAGGCCAGACATCGTCTCAGTGCGATATACGGAGGAACGTAGGAACGATTTTATGATAATATGGCCCTCAAAGAGACAGCGACAGACGTTCGTCGGTTGCGCCTTACAGGGAAGGCGCGGGTGTCGTGATGGTTTAAGGTGGCCGCCTGTCCAGGCCACCGAGCGGTATGCCGAGCTACGGCAGACAGACGTTTATGGTCAGACCATTCGTCTCCCATCAAGGCGATCCGGGTTCGATTCCCGGCGGGGTTGGTCCTCGGATTTTCGCATGTGGTAATCGTGCCGGACGATGCCGCTGGTTGGCGGGTTTTCTCGGAGATCTCCCGTTTCCCTCGCTTTATCATTCCGGCGCTCCTCCATACTCACCTTATGTCACTCCTCATCAGCGCTAAATACCTCGATGTTGAGCGCTGACCAAAATATCTCACTCGAAAATTGCTCAAAGTGGGTGAGTGTTGTCTGTTTAGGAATATCAGTCATAGAACGTTTCACATGCGTGTACACATTGTAGGGCTCCCAGTAATCTGTAATATATAAATTATGAATTTTTTTTTGCGGTCCTATTTACATATGACAATCTTGGTGCAGAATCTTAAAAACAGTATAGGATTGTACAGTACATATGTATCTTTAAGGGCGTTCACGTTGCAGAAATGCGTAATTGTATATTTGCACGGCATAGTGTTAGTTTTATAGACTTTACTTGTGACTACATTTTCCACTTATAACATATTTTTAGCTGTCAAAGTCTTGTCATAGCGACATGACAAAGTAAAAATTTGAAAGTTACTGGGACATAGGAAAAACCCAAGTAACTTACTAGAGTAAAATTATTTACAGTAACATTAGATGTTATGGGTCATGTACTCAAACTCAAAGATTTATAAATAAACATTGAAATACCTTTGTCCCTTAAAAAAATCTTAAAATAAAGAAAATTTACTTCATTTATGGCAATTTTTAAAAAAAGAAGAAAGGACTTTGTTGTGTGTTTTTAAATATTTATCATGTTGTCCATAATATCTTACAACGTAATTATTTTCATTCGAGTTAGTCACTTGGTTTTTGTCATTACAATGTTCCCGTAACTTGTAAATTCTGACTTTGACATGCCGCTATGGGAAAATTATGAAAGGTAAAAAATTTTTACAAGTAGAAAATGTAGTCACAAGTAACATCTATAAAAAGAACACTATGTCGTGCTAACATAAAATTATACATTTTTCCACGAGAACACCCTTAGTTAACATACACCATGAAATGGTATGGTGACCGCTGAATGTCTCGTCCATGGGAACTAGAGAAGACTGCTCACCAGTTCAGCGACTTGGACCTAGAGGCTAGGGTGAGGCGTCATGCGCGTGGCTGTATCACCCTCAGTGCTTCCGCACTTCTAGGCCTCGAATACTTCAGGGGCCCCCTACCTGCCCTTCAAATGCGTTGCAGCGAGTTACGACTATTCTCTTTTTGACGAAACTATTTAACGCACATTATATCTGTATATATACGAAAAGAAAACACACTTCAAACTATGTCGTTATAGTTTTAAAAATTCGAAACGTGTATTAGAAACATTATTTTCAGGCACCTAAAAACGGCCAAAAATGGCTTTTCCAGACTGCCTTATCTGGAAAATCAACATTCGGATTCGGAAAACACAACTATAGAAACAAGCGTTAGACATTGAACTACGCTGCCCATAAATGAAATAATGTGGTCATGGGTTAAAGTCCCATTGGAAAAAGTATAATAGTAAAACACTGTGTGCCATCTGAGGGGCTTGCACGGAGAGGCGATAATGCATTACATAAGTGGGTTAGTGGCAACCTTACCGCTCCTGCTTCACACACACAAACGCAGCCTATCTAGGGACAGGCGTACATCTGTGATCAAATACTTCTACGCTTACAACGTGCCTATGCTTCGCCGCAGACTGCTTGCTTTAACTCATTCCTCTTGGCTGGTAATACAGGACTCATTTCTTCAGCATACCGCGGTATTGTTCGACGTCTCCCGTCACTTGTCGGCCACTGGTGGGCTGCTGACGTCTTCAACGATAACAGGAAGCTGTCTGAGAGGCGTGGAAGCTGCTGCCTGACGCACAATACACAGGCGTGCACCGTCATGCCTCTGAAGTGACGAGTGATGTAAGTGAATACGAGCAATAAGACGTCCGCCCACCTGGACCTATTGATGCCTGCGCGGAAGTACTAAGGGTGAAACAGGTTCGTGCATCTAGTATCCAGCCGCCTTTATATCTTAAATATTGAACTAACGTGCTTGCATTGGCGTCGACCGCTATGATTTCTTTGGGTGAGGAGGGTTAGGGGAAAATTAGTTTTTAAACAAAATATATTTTTTGCATACTATCAAATGAATAATTGATGGCAACGAATCCCGTTAACACACAGCAAAATAGTATCTAGTGATATACACAGCCCATAAAGTGAGAATGTTATGTGGAAAAGTACGTTTTACAACAAATAACACTGAAAAAGAACAAAAATACGTATTGAGGTGGGCGTATTTCCCCCTCCTTCTCCATCGATAACGACGCTCGTGGTGTGTTCTTGCAGACCTATGTGTATAGTCTATACCACGAACGAGTGAACGTTTTTGACAGCTAGTAAATGCCATTTCAGGAACTAAAATGTTTAATTTTTGTGAGAACAATACTTTGACATACTAAATGAGCGAGTGGAGAAGAAAGAATATCAGAGGAATATAATAATAATGATTCATAGCAGATCATAGAAATAATTGTCAGCAAAACTGTCAGATATGTGCACTCGTTTGTGAGCTAAACTATAACAATGTCAAATGTGTAATGCCTAGAGCTAAGTTCACCCCAGGGTACGTTACTAGTTTGAAATACGGTAGCCTAAAAATGCTTGTAACGGTTTACGCCAAGTCTCCAATGTAGACTTTATGATGTTCGAGTTTACTTCAAAAATGTTTTGTATACTATTCTGGACTATTTCCCTTTACGTATTAAAATATATTTGAAATTACTGTCTACTTTTTTAAATTGTAAACGAGAGAAAGATATTCCAGGAGCGTTTGAAAATAAAAAAAGACTTTGGACTTTTCAGTATACTTTATATTTGTGCGGTAGTCCATGAACTTGTATGATTAGCAAAGTTTAAAAACAAATCAATAATTATGATAATTTACAATACTGCTTTTAAGGTAATTATTAGAATGTATACATTTTATATTTTGCGATTTAAGTGTCATAATAGTACATTATCGTGATGATAAATTCACTAGAACACAGTAGAGACGTTTCATGAATACTACTTTTGTGGTTCGCAAAAATTAATTTTTACTTATAACATTTAAAGAAAAATTGTTAAACATAAACCGTCACTAAAGACGAAGTGTCAGATTTCAAAGAAGTTACTTCGTGGAATTGTATACTAACCTTAGAGTAAATTAAGCACAAATGAAATGCTGTTTTAAGTAACTTTCTTTAAATATGTATGAGACAATGTTTAGCATTAAAATGTTTATAACTGTGCTAACGATCTGCAAACAACAAGTTTGAAAAGCTGACTTTAAACACTGATGAATAATTTTTAGTGAAAAAACAAGAGAAAAAGGATCGCAGTAATACGCGGTTCAGGAAGAAGAATCTTTAGCTTTTATTATATTTCCGTAGAAAACAATGTTTCGAGTATATTTTATAATTCTGCCTTTAAGGTACCACGATACACAATATATCAATGGGACGAATTATGTCCTTCCGTTATGGTCAAAGTTAGCTCGTGCTGAAAACGAATTTTTTACGAAACAAAATTTTAAAACTGTTTTGCTGTAAAGGTAACACCTAACAAATTTTATGTATCATTCATAATTCACTGAACTTATATCCTAAGTCTTGACAAGAGTTATTGTGTAAGAGAAAAACATTTCAGCAAGAGCATTGTCTAGTTTTCAAACAAGTGCGCATTAATAGAGAAATCGATAACAATCTGTACAATGTATCACAGATGTTAGAAGGGTCCATACGAAGCATGTCACCGGGAATTGTAACCAGACAAACGTATGATGTGGATATGAACAATACGGCCGGAAAATTAAAAAAATTGAGGAAATATTAATTAGGAGGTTTGTAAACAGTGCTAAAATATAGCGTTTTCAACGTAAAACGTTCATTAAGGTACGTTCATTTACCTTAAAAATACCTGTCTGATGTGTGCTTTTGAGGTTAAAGGAGTATGGCGGCTGGCTGATTTTATGACTACCTCTCCCCCTTTTTGGCTTCACTCCCCTCGCCCAAATTCCGACCTTATGCCACCCCTGTGTACTATATGGCTTGCCTGTTCCTACTGTTATTGCGGTATTAATGTTTTAAGCCTAACCGGGCGCAAATATCACAAATATGTTTGGCAATTTTGTTTATAATGGGTTTTCCCATATTGTCTAACTTTTTCAAGACAGTAAATACTATAATTTCAGCTAATTATCTAACTAACGAAATTTTTGTTAACTGACTTATTAGGCGAAGCCGTAAAATTTTTTGTCTTGGAAAAATTAGTTATCTCGGCAAAAACCATAAAAAACTGCCAAACAAATTTGCGATATCTTTTTCGTTTAATTAAAAAAAGATAAATAAGTACATGATTATCGCAAACAGCAGGAACAGGGGCGAACGGCCTTAATTGCACTTGTTACCGTTACACTAAATAATAACAAAAAACTACAAATTCGCTGAACAGAAAATAATAATCAGGGTTTAAAAAGTGCACATTTTTACGGGTAACATCCTATCATACGAACTAGACAGGAGTGGCTCAGAGGCCGGGCGCAATACGGGTGGACGACCGATAGAAATACGGACTTACAAGGGCACGTTGAACTGAGGTCAATTTTTTAAAGTCACTTTTTAAATGTAAGAATTTTTTTATCCCGCCGTTACACGACACTTTCAAACTAGTTTGTCTGAACTTGTTTAACTTAAACATACAGCGACCGAGGTCTTTCAGATCGCGATAATTTCCTGCTTAACTAAACAGGTTTAGTACCTACATCAGAACATCAATTCTCGATGTATGCTGTGATTGGTTCGTTGATAGCAACACTTCGCTATAGCAAGATGGTACATAGAGATTGAGAAAGTAATAACCGGATGAATGCACTATAAACAGACAAAAGTACTTTTTCATTCTTTGTGTTATCTGTGATAGTATTATGCCTATTTAATAACGTACAGTTATATGTGATCTGCGAGGCGAGTTGGTGACGGCGAGGGCTAACGAGGTACAGGAAGATGCTGATTGTCAAAAGCTTTCAACTGCGTTGACCACGATAAAATTACTTTGAGTACGAGATTTGCGCCGTCGTTGCAATGATTTCTTTTAAAAATAAGTTGCGATTTAATCTATTTATAATGCAATATTTACCTGTTTATTTACTACTCTACATTTTTTACGACAACCACAGAGCATGGGAAACAATAATATTACACGCTATTTGATGTTTGATGTTTTTGAACATCACAATCATTTCGGTCAATAATATGTATGTCCGCGTAACATATATGTTTACAGATCCCATTATTCAACTAAGCATGTTCAACTACAGCTGTTTGAAGGTGCTCAGTTAAACGTGTTCAACGTGTCACGTGACCGTGCTCTTAGACATTCATTTATGGAGTGTGAAGCCGGGTATCAACCTACAGACTTTATTAAGAGAATATGTTATACCATGTATTAGCAAGAAACTGTTGTAGGAATATATTCTTGCACTGCCGTGCGCGTTGGTGAAATGCCATGCTTATTTTGGGAGCGGGCTAAGTTAAAGTGGTTTTAAACAATGAGATACAATGTCAGAAATCAGTCTGTTCTAACCCTATCGGGTGAAAAATTCGTCCGTACACCGAACATCATTAAGTAATTTATTGTTTTTGTTTTTTTCCCGATATATTTTAAATTTGAAGACGTTGCTTCACACCTTTTTCACCCCTCGTATGAAAAATGTGTACATTTTCTAGTTTCCACGTGACTTTCAGTATTAAAATTCTACTGTTTTTTCATCTAACAATACGAAAAACTAACTTACATGTAGTAATAAAAATTATCGTTTAATGTAAAAAAAGACAGTATGTGTTACGTAACGTTAATCCTAATGCCACCAATAAAATTCAATTTTTTGCTTTTAAAAATTTTGTAAAAATTACGTTTTTGATATTTTTCTCTATTAAAAAAAATGCAAAAGGCTTTCTACTTATGTTATTAGAGCTGTTGTTAAGAGTCCTCTGCACCGTTTCCAAAAATCCGCGTATGATACTTGGGAACAGAGAACCGATAAGTACCAAAGCACTACGCTCGACGACAAGCGCATCGCCTCTATTCGCAGCGCGATATACTGGCGTGCCGTATGTCGTTGTAGTCTTCTAGTGACCTTACAATTTTGTTCGTGGATAGTATGTAGTAAAGGCTAACACATGCTCAAAGTTTTGAGTTTTACAAAATAAGGTTGCATTTTCGGTGTCGCATCAATCCAGTAAAGGCGTTTTTAGCAGTTTTCAGATATGTTTTTAACTGCCATAGCGCATTTTTAAAATTACAGAAGCATACTCTGAAATATGTGTTCTTTTCTTAGATAGACTAAATGGAGCCATGTTAAGCGGTTTCGCGTAAAAAAAAAATGCTCATTGCACTATTTAACGCCGTTCATGCGCCACGTGGGCTACATGCACAATCGCGGTAAAATAACAGATTAACGAAAGAAACATTGATTTTGTAAGCAATTTTTAGTACACCTTTTCATTTGCAGACATAAACTTATCGGAGTTTCTGAGAAAACTGTGAAAATTGCGGATGCTCGTTCTCTTCAGACGACGTAAAAAAATCGTTTGCGTGGAAGTTGTGCTGGGTCACTCTCATAGCACGCGTATGGACCTTTATAAAACTGGGTAATTAACTTCAAAACTTACTCTAAAACAAATATGGCCCAAAGCACAATATAGCAGATATGTTTAATTAATTTTGTGAGAAAGAAATTAGCAGCAGTTAGCAAGTCCAGTTAGAATGCAGTTGTTAGTTCGAACAGCCAACCTTTTCTGCCTGTTTATTATTGTTGACAAACGTTATTTTAACGGCTGGCGTTATTATAAAAGTACGAGAATTGTCTTGCTCTCGTTTGATTATATCCGGGCTTATTACAGACTGCATATTGTCATCTTGACGCAAATACTTTTATCCAGGATGTCCCTGAATAACGTTTAAAGCTCTTCGTCCCATTTTAGGGGATATGAAGACGAGTAAATTGATACAGTACACTTAGGGTCGCAGAAGCTGGGAAGTACCTGTGAATTGATAAACTATTTGCGACTGTCGAACAACACAATTTGTGGGTAAATTTGCGGGTATAATATGCAGCCTCTGCCACCCGAAGTATATGTATCATTAAACTCGTCATCGCATCCCCTGTAATGTGACGAAGAACTTCTTAAACATTGTTCAGGGACAGACTGTAGACATAAGACATAATTGGTAAGTAATTGTGACATTAAGTATTTTAGAACATTTTTATAGCATTTTGAAAACATACACGAATAGAAGTATGTTTTGTAGTGCAATATAATATTTTCACACAATAAAACACTTTTTTGCTATCTATGACATAATTTTATTTGTGGCAAGGGATTTTTACATGAATTTCTGCAAAGTATATGTGTTGAAAATCAGGTTTTTATTCAAAGTATATAGAAATGTTAATACGAATTAGTATTGCTACTAAAAACCGCTCAACAATAATCTTTATTGTAAACTTGAAGTATTTTTAACTTGTGTTGTGTTGTCTATTGTCTTGTATTTGTTGTCCACTGTTCACTGTTTTTGTCTATTTCCATTTTGCTTCATATTGGGAATCTGATTCTATATTTATGTATGTCTTTTGTGTCAGGGTGTTGTGTCGATATTCGACTGAATTCCATTTCTAGAACTCTTTGTTGTCTAATATAACAATTATAAAAAAAATGGAAAGAATTCCTCTGGGATTGCTTTTTTTTTTATATTTTTGTGTGCGTTTTATAATTGTTTTTTTTTTCTTGTTCGTTTTCGTACTTTGTCATCCAACACAGGTTTGATCAGTTAAACATGAGCAATGGCGTATGTCCACAATCCAATAACATTCAATTGTAAACTCTCATTGCAGCAAATATTTAAAAATCTCAAACTTTGTGTGAAACATTACTTTCTGTCCTAGGAAGCAAGTGATATAGGCTATTCATCAAACATAAAAACTACAGAGAAATAAGCAACAACAACGATGGTTTTCTTTAGAAATTCAGCGAATCTTACTAAAATCTGACGTGCTTATGACAAGTTAAAAGGGCTGATTACTCCGATCGTAATAAACTAAGTGAGACCTACGAATCGTTAATTCAAAAATGTAAAGCCATAGACGCATCTGCTAACAAAGATAAAGTGACGACGAGAAAAAAAATCGCACGGTGTACAAAAAGAGGTAGCAAAAGTAAATAAGTCGACTAGATCGGGGGCAGATGGAATTGAGCCCTACTAGAGTTCGTAGCGTGAGAGGTGAATCATATTGCTGTGGAATGCTATCACAGCCATAGTTTACCACGTACACGACATTGCACACTACGCCAATACACTCGGAACAATAGTATGGGGCTACAGTAATAGCGGTGGCATTCCACAGTAAGATGATCCAGCTCACGGGCTATGAGCAGTTCATGTCTCGTGAACTGTAGTGCAGAAACAGTGCGTTTTGGGCGTATGTACATATAGCATTTTTGTTCATCTAAATATGAGGATTGTTTGCCCAAAATACTGACATGCAATGTTTTGTCATATAGTACTGAAATGAGTTGTAAATGTTAGAATAAATAACAACTAAACGGTTTGTTTAAATAACATATTATGGTTTAATGCGTACAGTGTAATTTTTCTTCAGTGAACGATGTTATGCTTCGTCGTGGTAAATAAATATTTAAGTTAGCTTTTAAACTAAGTTTAATTAAAATATTGTTGGTTTAAAGCTCTCATTGTGACCTCTTGTAATGCATAGAATGTTTTATTTTGTAATAAATGATTTAATTTTCCACCACAGCGTAGTAATGTGTGGGTAATATTACGATACTTAAAAAATCGTTTCCGTAGACGCCTAACGGGAGAATGTTCAACAACCGTTTTCTGGAACATCGTGATCTTCTTCTGTGTGCAATTCGTCTACTTTAACTTTTTTTGGCAACCTAGATAGTAGTCACGTAACTACTGGGTAGTTCGTAAGTTAATCGGACGACAAAACGGAACGTTTTAAGTCTTGTTATGGTTAATTCTACCACAAGTTAGAAAGAAAATACGCTTTTCTTATGGGAGAGCTTGGAACAGGGGAAATTTCTGCCACTAGTTTCGCTGCTATCGCTAATGTACCAGATAAATACGAGACCGTAGTAAAATGAAATTTAAATAAACTTGGAAATGATAGAAGTTATGTACTTTAATTTTAATGTAAAAAAAACGATTTCGCGTTTTAAATTATCTACTTAATGTAACTTGAAATTTAGGAAAGCTCTGTGATTGGTCAATTTGGTGTACTACCGATACCAGTGCTCAAGCGGTAGAAATTTTCCCTGTGACGAACTTCTAACATTGATCTTTCTAACCTGTAGTAGAATTAACCTTATTCTTGTCGAAAGACTTACGTGACTGACAAAACGTATGATAAGTTGTTGCGTATGAACCATCCTTAAGGGCTTGGGCCCGAGTTTCTCGGCTCACGAGAGAATTATTTTTTTAAAATGCATACGAGAGTCGATATCGTAAAATGGTTTCGTAACTTTTTTGCAAATTGGTTTTACTATGCAATGTAATTTTTCGAGACAAACTGCATGACGAGTAAAGCTAACTTATTAATTAAACGGGAATTTCGTTAATTAACTAATTAGCAACTATTTTGCAGTCTTCTGACTCGACAAAATTAGAGTATGCAGTTTAAATCAGTAAAGCTACGAAGCGATTTTACAATATCGGCTCCAATTTATGTTTTAAAAATAATTGTCGTTAAATGCGAAGAAACTCGAGCCCATGCCCTTAAGGGCAAAACAGAACGTGTATCACACATCACCCTAGTTTCTAGCTGTCGGTGAATTGGCGTGTACTTTTATGACCGATAGCTTGTCTCTGTGAGACATTAAGTGGTTGTCCTATCATCTTGAGGCGCAGTATTATACATTAAGGTTTGTTGTACATTTTGTTCAAGGATTCCACATTAGTTATTTTGATACCTAAAAGGACAGCGAAGACACACATTTTCATCTGTATTCGGCCGCGAGAAAAGTATCCTTAAATAATACTGGAAGACTCATGTAACGTTCTGCAAATGACATTCCTAACCATACATTTTTTACGCAACCTTGAACATTTTCGAATAAACCTGTATCTGCTGGAACTCTGCACACTACTCTTGCGGACTGGGTAGGCGGCCACCTTAATGTGTAGAATGTTTTGTGTTAACGGTTAAGACAAGCACATATATTTTTGTAGGATAGTTTCTCCTGTGACACTGCGGTTTTTCACAAATGCACTTATGTTGACATGAATAAGAGCGTTAACAGCCAAATACGCACAACGGGTGTGTTCGACTGCATAACAAGGTCTGTTTAGAAGAGACGCCCGGCGACTTCGTTACGTAACGAGCGACTTCTGATGTTTTGCCGCGATACTTACAAAGCCATCTCATGCCTGCAAAAGCCGCGGCACTCCTTCCCAACCTATTCCTATTCGAATTAACTCCATAGAAAAAAATTAGGTTTATGATTTAGGTCAGGCAAATTAGACAAAAATGGCAAATATGGAACAATTTCTCGAAGCATAAAAAATTGGCACAGACAGTCAATTTGACGTCGTGTTTAACATAGCTGAATTCTTCACTCTTAAACGGGAGGTTAGGTTCCTAAGAAGGATACGCATCATAAAAATGGAAAAGTTAAACATATTTTTTTAAAGATTTTCATTACTACTCAAGCAAAAATAGTAGGCTTAACAAAACAATTTGGTAATGCTATAGCAGATAAAAAATTTAAAATGATGATTTTTGCACGTTTTTCTTAAAACCAATAGGTAAAGTGCTAGGTGGAGACAACCATTCAGAACCTTAAAGATTGACTTTAAGAAAATGTGTAAGATCAATGTCGTAAATAATGTTACCTACTTAAATTAGTGCATTGTAATTTTCCCCCGCAAAACCTGTTTTTAGATGCCGTAGGCGATTATATCAGTTTACGAACAGTAGTTATGCAATACTATGTTACTTAAACAAAAGTTGTAAACTACGGATTTGTTTGTAATTTTGTTCCTTTCACCCCTGTGTTTTTACGCACCACGTTTTACGGTAGTTTTTAAACTAGAGTAGTTTCTAGCCAATACGAGGTGAATTTTGCATACGTTTATAAGCTAAGATACGTTTATTGGTTTACATTTTTCGACATTCTAGTTTGGTCACTACTTTTCACACCGCGTGAGATGGTGCATTGGTAAAACATTAGACTTACATTCGAGAGGACCGGCGTTTGATTTCCGGTCCGGCCATCTTGATTTTATCTTTTAAATATTTTTTTTTTCGAAGTCACTTGAAGCGAATATTGGACTAGTCCCTTTACACAGGCCAAGGCTGCTTTTCCCCCTGTTCCTGTCAGAGCTGTTGGTTCCGTCTCTACCCGCCTTGCTGCCGAAGCTACTATCTACTACGTCTCTAACTAGCACGTGGCTAGGTTAAGAGAGCGTGGTACACAATTCAACGCTAAACGCATTAACCTATAACTAAGGACCCTTGTTTTTCGCGAAAAGAATTTTGCCTCACTTTACTTCAGTGTCTTACGTGCACATCTGCAGTTCTGCTTCGTGGTCAGTGATTGGATATTTTAACTGTCACGAGCCTTGATATTCTACTGGCAAATCACAGACGTGTGGTGTTGCAGGAAAGTTTTTGTAACTGACTCGGTCTAATGAGATACGGCTCTTCACACAGACACGCTGCCAATAACCATGAAGTATAATAGCAGATGTGCACGTAAGGCACTGAAACAAACTGGGGGAAAATTCTTTTCGCGAAAAAAACAGGGCCCCTATCTATAATTGTAGGTTTCTTGAAGCCAATTTGCGAAAATTAAACAATAACAGTCCTAGACAATAGTTTTAGGCAACGTTTTAAATAAATTAGTTTCCAGTGTTACGAACTTCTGAGGCACAATCTCTGACGCCGGAACCTCGTGCATTTAACTGCGGCGCAAGAGATCACACGTAACGAATCAGTAATCTTGGATAAATATTGACTCATAAAGTTGGCAAATACCATTATCTAGAATTGTCATTGAGTATTTTATCCATATTGGCTTCGAAAAAAGCGTAGAAATCAATTGATGTTTTCAGCATTTATTTATCTACCACGCACTCTTAAGGTGGCTGCCTGCTAGGGCTGATGTATAGTGTGCAGAGCTTGGGCCGTTACAAGATAGTTCGAATACTGATTAACGCGCATGCACGATGTCTGCTTATGAATAGTATTCAAAGAACGTTACACGTGTGTATACCCATTTCAGGTTCACCACTCCTCATTACCGAGCGAGGTGGCGCAACTGTAACACGTTGGTTTCGCATTCGGGAGGACTCGGGTTCGATCCCTAGCTCTGGCCATCGTGATTTCGGTTTTCCTTGGTTTCCTGAACTCGCTCCACTGGGATGGTTTCTTTACAAACGACTGGCTGACTCCTCTACCATTGTTACTAGTTGTTTGTCACCGTCTCTAATGACCTCGCTGTTAACGAGGTAAAGTTCACCCAACTGACCTTTAATCATTAAAGCATACTTTCTAGCAGCCGACAATGGTGAAAATGTGTATTTTGCGGTCAGTTTTAGGCACGTAAACCTTGAAATAGAATATTTTAAATTGTATAGGCGTGTACGGCACATCTTTATCTTTAATAATATGTCATAAAATTATACGTTAAGGGCACGGTCTACAGAAATTTTCATCACCATGTTTTTATTTTTTGTTTACACCAGATTTTTTTCTTATTTTAGACAGAAAACTTGACTAAATTTGGCTCTTATGACATTTTTTTACCTCTCATATATTTCGCGCAATGGCTTGTTAAATTCAATATTTGCATGTTTCCATTTTAAGTACTCTAAAACCAACTAAAGTACCAAACTAAAAAAAATTCACAGTGGATAAAGACGTCGCGGGCTACAATTTTACGTACATAAAAATAAAAATTAAAAACTTTTTGTATTTAAGTAAAAATGCTAGAATTTAAAATAAAAATTAAAAAATGCAATAACTTGTTTAAAAATACAATAATATTTTATTTTGTGGTTTGACATAGCTGTACTTGTAGCCTACAACATCGTTATTCACTGTGATTTTTTCAGTTTGGTGAGTTGATTTTAGTGACGTTATTAAAACGGAAACCTGCAAATTTTGGCTTTAACGAGCAATTACGCAACAACTATGCGTAGTAAAAATTTTTATAAGAAGAAAATTTAGTTACATTTTGTGTCTAAAACAAGAAAAAAACTAGTACAGTTATAAAAATAAAAACATGGTGATGAAAATTGTGGTAGACCGCGCCCTTAACGAGTCATTACGCGAAAAGCATGCGAGATAAAAACATTTTATAAGAACAAAATGTAGTTAGATTTTGCGTCTAAAACAAGAAAAAATATCTGGTACAAATATAAAAATAAAAACATGGTGATGATAATTGCTGTAGACCGATCCCTTAAGTACTGAATGTCTCATATAGGCCAGCTGTCGGCGAGAAGACTACACACCAGTTCAACGCCTTGCGCCTAGAGGTCAAGATGAGGCGAGATGCGAGTAAAATATCGTCCTTCCCGCTTCCGCACGTCTAGGCCTCGAACTCGTAAAGCACGTCCATCCAGACGACCACATTGACAAACAGCTACAAGAATTGCGGACAGAGGTATTCCCCGCCTCAGCTGTGAAGGCCATTGTTAGATAACTTAACACTAGTGTTATTGTCTTCATGATGTATCTTCCCTCCGCAGCTGTTGTGAAACAGGGAAGGAATGCGCTGCTGTTTGTTTTTTACGTCATCTGTTGACATTTAACATTGAGGGGTCAGAGGTGGCCAGTTCTCTCAGCAAGTGACTGCACGGTTTGAAGACGAATGTGCTTAATATAATGCGCGCCACTTACTTCAAAACAAGTAGTGTCAAATTTGCAATGTGTAATCACAGACATTTTCTCTCATGGGTAGGATTTAATATAAAAAGAAAAGTTAATAGTTTTATTTATAGTCAAAGTTATTGTTCGTGTACAACCTGAAATTTGTCGCGCCGTTATTGCACATAAAACGTGCCGAATTTATATTTTAGTTTTTTTCTCATTTGGTTCAGTAATCGGTTGTTTTCAGCAAAAGTAGGCCTACTATTTAGGGTAGGTGATTTCTATAGCGACAAATTATTTATTGTAACGTAAATGAATTAGGCTATTTTCAAATAACTGTTCAACTTTTTTGTACCGTTATCTTGGTATCCTTGTTGGGACACTTGTCTTTGTTGGGCGGGGGTCCTGTGGGAGAGGGGTGATAAGCGGAGGAAACTTCGCAGGAATATTTGTTTACATATTTGACAGCCATAATAGTTTAAAAAAATAATTTGTAGTGATACATTATCAACAGACGACTGTAATCAACACTAGAAGTTTTCATTCAAGGCTGCGTAATGTGCTATAAAAATTCCTGCTAAGTGTCCTAAATGACGGTACGAAAATTTTAAATTGTTGTACGGTCAAATTAAAGTGTGTCATTATTCCTGCCGTAAATAATTTTTTATAATTAGCCTCTACGTTTATACTTCAGATAAACTATTACTTTATTGTAATGTTTCTTCATTTTAATCTAGACGCATGTCATTGCCTTCTAGTAAAGTAACAAAATAATATTGTCGTGATGACATGAAGATGAACAGCATCATGAAGCTGGGACACAACTAGATGCATTCGTATTTTCTTGCATTGGTATATTCGCACCTCCCGGTACAACATTTTGAAAAGCTTGTTGTACTTAATAAAATAACACGCGCCTGAAAAACTAGCATTTTTACATGCACAAAAGTATTTTTGATAATATTTTACAATACATAAATATGACAGATCGTAGTTAAATTCGCTACACGAAAATTTTAAGTAGAATGTATTAAAAATAATTTTATACGAGTATTTTTACGCAGAGGTACTCCAGGATCGTTTGGTTTATTAATTTTCGCGAGTAAGACTATAGAGTGCTGGATAAAAAATACCACTAACCTCCTAAACTGTTTACATTATTTTGAAACGAAATATTGTTTTAACATTTCACTAAAACTTAAAATGTCTTAATATCTTTGGCGTTCACTGCTTTCAGCAGTTGTTAACAAGATGGATGTGCATACACGAGTATATTAGCTGATAGCAGGAACTGAAAATAGTGCTACAAAGTGTCCTTCGCAACCTAAATAGACTGTGCATTCTTGTTAAAGTGCACTTCAGCACACTCACTTAAAAATAAGACTAATATTCACAATAACACGGAGAAGAGGAAAGTTATCTCAAAAGTCACTCACTAGTCGTGAAGTTTAGCTACTATCAATTAAATTAATACTAATGCTATTCGTTTCACACGTTGAATGACTGAAATAAAACAGACAAGCCTACTTCGAATTTTGTGTTTTACGCATATTTAACAGAAACTTTCAAAATGCTTCTACGATCAGCTAAGATTATAGCGGTTTGTAAGCGGCGTGAATGTTACATTGACTTGTATTATCATCTTCATTGTAAAAGCTTGCAAATCGTTAACGTGACAGAAAAAAAGTTACGTTGTTTATAAATGAGTATATTTTACGCACTGAAATTTTTATGCAGGTTGCAGCACGTACTAGTCGTCAAGTGCACTTACGCTGTTTTTGTGTGTGTTGATATTCTGTTTTCTACTTTGTTTAGATATCGTCTGCCAAAAAAAAAAATGTTGGCTTCGTCATGTGACGTCCCGATTACTTGCAAAACTCCACTTTGTTGGTCTTTGCAAGTTAAAACGCGTAGAAGATTTAATTTTATTTCGGCAATCGATAGGGTGGCTTGACCATAGTAAGTGATGACAAGTACGTCGAGAATATAAATGTTATTTGACCTAAAAAAATCATAAGCATTTTTACATTTTATAAAGTAGCAACTAAGGGGCGTAATTGCATCTGGCGATACACCCGGTGTAAATGTAGGCCTATATCTATGCTTTGAACTTTAACCGCATCCTAAATAGTTTCATGCAGGGAGGTGACACTAGATAGGGCCTACGGCCTCTTATTTGAGCACTAACGATTGTGTATTACCAACTTTGTGTTGGCTCCGAAAAAAAAAACAACAAAATTAATTGAAAACATATATTTGGCTATGATTCTGTAATTAATGTGCGCGATAGTGTTACATTTATAAATATAAGTGTAAAATAGTAACATTATAAAGTAACAGACAGATTACATTTAAAAATTTAGCTTGATGGAAGTTTTTACTCGTTGGGTTTGTCAACTTGATCGTTAAATTTTATTGATTTTTGTCCGTACCATGTGCGAGTTGTGAGAAGCTGTGTTCTTCAAGTTGTAATTTCTTTGAAATATGATTTTGAAGGCGAGAGTTTAGTGTTTTATGTATCTCGAGTGCCGTTGATTGCTATATTTGTGCGATGTATTGAATATACAGCTAAAAACATGTGTGTAGTAAAATTTTGAGTGCCTTGTTGTGGACACCATAACCAAAACATTTCCCCAAAAATCTTTTACAAACTCATACCACAGTTGATACGTACGAATAAATTACTTACACATACATGTATATACATCTAAAGTTCCCAATAAATGTCCTGCGTTATTAAAATTAATAAATAAATAGGGCTACGCAGCTAACCATGTTGCTTTGCAGGGACAAATCTAAATTATTTTTAAACATCGTTAAACTGAAAATATTCGCAAATAAAGAAAACCAGCATCTCAAGTGTACATGGTGTAGCAAAAAAATTGTATTTTATTTGTTTTCTTTTATAGAGTTTTATTAAATAAACATAAAATTTAGCAGACGATTTCCAGTACGATTTCGAACTGCGTGGTTGGCAACATATAATCGTTAGTGAGGCCAAAACGACCCACAAAATAAGACGCGAGGCTTAACCTGGGAGTGCCAACTCTGTCCTTTATATGCTCCTTGGTTTCATGAGTTGCCATGTCGAGATGTGAGGTGTAAGTTAACAGAAATATGTAGCGTAAGACTGCATACATCTACATATAGTCAGGAACTCATATTTCGCATACATAACTATTTTAATGTCGGTTTACTTCACTTTCATTATTTCATTCATGGTACGATTTTTGCGGTCGGTACAAGTACTGTACGGTCACAAAACTATGTAATCTAATTGTAAGATTAATTATTTTCCAGCAAAATTGCAAGAATCGATTGAATTTAGTTAAAGTATTTGTACTATTTTGCAGTGTTAAAACTAACAAATAATTCAGGACTTTGCAACACAAATTCCACCACTATGAATGAATTAATCACGCCCCAAATCACACGGCTGAGACAATCAACCATTCTGACTCACAATATACTGGACCGTTTACTT
Source organism: Medauroidea extradentata (assembly GCA_003012365.1). NCBI lineage: Eukaryota > Metazoa > Arthropoda > Insecta > Phasmatodea > Phasmatidae > Medauroidea > Medauroidea extradentata. The sequence goes on from PNEQ01025528.1 coordinate 30,400, forward strand.
TTTTCTCCATACGTACGCCAAAATGTCTAAACCGTGTAACCGCAGATTACAAACGATATCCCGCATAGAAGAATCATTTGCGGTTAACGTTAGCATACCTGCCACTCAGTTCTTTGGGTCAGAACTTGGAGTAGATAATATAATAGTTTGTGTGGCCAGCTGCTCTAGAGTCACTTACTGTAAACATTTGTTGTTTATGTTAATAGATCATTGCCTTAGAAAATAGTTACCAAATAAACTTTTAACAGTTTAAATATAGCAAAGAAGATTTTTCAACGCGTATTAATGAAATATGTTAAGACTAAAGTTAAATTTCAATATTCAAGTACAGTATAATTTATTTTATTATAAACACATTTATATTGTTGGGTTTAAGAGAAAATGCGTTGTAATTATTAAAATCTCATTTATAAACTGTAGAGTTACAAAAGTACTTCGGCAAATAGTTTTGAAAGGGTTATTTGTAAATCGTAGAAAAGTTTTGACAGTGTAGTTACCTCATCTCAAATAAAGATAGTAAAATGTCTCTCCTGAATGTCGGCTATTCTTTAATCCAAACCTTATGAACACGTTCAGCTCCTACACATTGCCATAAACCAATTATAATAATTATGTTTATTAAGTTACAACCCTAATCTTACGTAATGTCCATCGAGTTGTTTCGACATCAAGTCATTTCGGTCGCGCAGTCAACGGCGATTAGGAAGGTGAGAGACGATAAAGCGAATTCATATGCTTACAGACGTCAATTTGGTCCTGCAAGTTCGATTTTTCTCCATCAGTATTTTATATTACTGTCAAGCGATTTCAAAGTTATGATGTAAAACAAATATTAATCCATAATATAACTTGAACGTGTTCTAACCAAATGCAAAGTGCCCTGCGGGAAAGAAAGATACGCCCACATTTCAACATTATGGGAAAAGTGGTGGCCACGAATGTGACATAATAAAAACAAAATTAATAACATTACGCGTAGCTAATTATTCGAAAGCCCTCATGCTAAGGAACAAATCGGAGATCAATTGTATGATACACTTATAACATACAGAACATAGTTGTCTCTTTCTGTGCTAGTGTGGTACGTTATTTTGCTTTAATTGATTACTACGCGGTGCTTATCTTAATTTGAGTTTTCCTGATGTACGCACATAAAATTATTTAAATTCGTGTAATTATAATGCGTCCTCAAGTTTCGTGATATCTAATAAAATAAAACTTATATGTTTTTATGTATGTAATATTGTTAATATTTTCGCGTGAAATTTTTAACGTCTCTCTGGAAGATCTAATTAACAACGCAAAATTTTTATTTACAACACAACGTTTTTAGATTTTGGATTGGAAGGCCTTGTTTCCGTTAGGTAGATAATCGTTGTTTCCAAATGAGCTGTTTATATAGTTTTTCTGTATGTGATAATGGTTGGCTACACATAGCATGAAATGTCACATTGACATTGCAATGTACATCTGCAGTTGCCGTCTTAATGTCGTTCTGCAAACGTAGACAGTCGCAAGAAGTAGACCCAGGCCTGTATTTAAAAAACGTGAGTAATACAGGTTGTCCATAAATTATCTTTACAACTTCAGACTTTAACAACTTTGAATCTATACAAGGTAACATCAAACGGTTTTCAACATGCGGCAAGATAACTCATAAAGTTTTTTTACGTTCCTTGTCAATACTGACGCAAATAGTGACTTTTTGAAAACATTTGTTTCACCGTTAAGTCAACTTTTCATGTGTCAGGCAAACTGAATCGTCGTAATATTCGTATTTGGGGAACAGAACCTCCTCATGTTACACGTGAAATGGATAAAGACAGTTCTAAAATCACTGTGTGGTGTGGACTTATGCATTATTGCATCACTGGTCCATTATTATTCACTGAGTCTACAGTCATAAGTGGTGTTTACTTGGACATGATGCAACCGTTTTCTGTGCCACAACTGGACCATCTGCAACCGTATGTCATTTCCCAGCAGGACGGGGCACCACCTCACTGGTCCCTCATTTTCCGTCAATTTCTGTGTGAAAAGTTTCCAAATAGGTGGATTGGACGATATGGTCCGACTCGATGGCCGCCACGATCACCTGACATTACCCCACTTGACTTCTTCCTATGGGATTTTGTAAAGGATCAGGTATATCCAACCAAAACAGACATGCTGGACTTGAGGACATGCATTCGCAATGCATTTCTACATGTCACTGTGAAGATGCTGGATCGTACATGGAGAGAAATTGAATACCAACTGGACATTATTCGTCGATTAGGGGTGCAAACACTGACGTGTATCAATAAGGAAAAAAAAACTTTATGAGTTACCTTGTTGCATGTTGAAAATAGTTTGTTGTTATCTTGTATAGTTTTAAAGTTATTGAAGTCTAAATTTCTAAAGATAATATATGGACACTTCGTATATTCGACCGTATACGCTGTAGACTGCCTACCTGTTAAGAGTTGAATGTTTGTTTGATGTTAGTTCCACAACGTCTGCCCAATGTTACACAAACAGTTATTACATAAATTACTATTTATTTTCACGTCTTAGTTTGTTAGTTAGGCTAAGTGAACCACATTCATTACTTAATGGTTTTAGTCACTGTTTTATCAAAATATTACGTATTACTTTTTAACTCCTGGTGTGATGTTACAGAAAAATAGAATTGAACGAAAATCGAGAAGACCGATTTTTACCACAGAGGAAACCTTTTAATCAAAGAGCATGTAAACCCTCCCTCCTTCCCCAATTCTAGACCTTCTATTGTCTTAAATTTGTCCTTCACACAATACCATCAGAAAATTAAAATAAAATACATTCCCCCAATACTTATATGTTCTGCACAGTTATATTACTAGTTGTGCTGTTGTAAACATATATGTAACCTAATTGCAGGTATCTTGCGTGTTCAATAATATTGCATTAAAATATATGGTGAACTTAAAAATACAAATATCGTAATATTATTGCCGTTTATTGATTATTTACTGATTAACGTAGTTATTTCACATCTAAATTGTTTTGATAAGAAAGGAAAATAGTTGTTTAGAAACACGCACGCAGAAATTCAAAGTAAAATCGAATCTTACGCAAATTACTGACATAACGAATTTTATATTTAATTAAAATTAATACAGCTGTGATTTCGCACACGTATGAACTAATCGAAACTGTACAGAAAAACACTAATGTATTTTTAATAGTTATACTTTTTATTGCAATGTTACAATACTTTACACCATGTGATATTGTGCATTGCATCAAAATGTTACTGTACTTATATTGCGTATTCGGTATTACATTGTGCATTTCTGTATGTTACATTTATTTATATATCCAATTAAATATATAAACACATAAAATGTGTATGAAGTCATAGTTTAACCCGAATTGAACACATTAACACGAACAAATACAGTTCTAACTGAATAGAAACTTTTGACGAGTTCACTGTCCTAGGCTGTACACCATTCGTATATTTTGATGTATTTATTTATTATATGTGTTTTTAATTGTTTAACTTGTTTATTTTTAGCTATAATCCCCAAAGTCGGATAGATTTAGCTGTCTTTCATGGCTGAGTAGCAAATTTTCCAACAAGACATCGGAAGTAGAGGTTGCTTGACCACCATGCTTTGTTCACCCTCATGAGAATATTATTGCACTACTTGCATCATACATAAAAAGTCAGATGAATAACTTGCAATGTCTCTTTACGCAAGCTATATACTTTAACGGTTACATATTAATTGTTGACTTATTTGTTGCCAAGAGTTTTTAGATTTCATCAAACGGTGAGAGAAAAATTGTTACCGTAATCGCGGGTAAAGGAGGAAGCGTGGGGTGACTTTGGGACAATTTTTCTCTAATCAAAAGTGCCATGAGTAGAAAAAAATGTAATTTTTTTTTTTTTTAAATATTTTAAAATCAACGCTAGTGTCTAGTGTTACCCCCGCTTACAATACTTAAATTACATAGGCTTTATGTATTCATCTATAATTTGCGTAGTGAAAGGTGAAGTATCGCGGAGGAAACTGATCTTGCTCGTTGCATTCTGATTACACAAAATTCTAAGCGGAGATGTCATAGTATTATTGCAGAAAATTGTAGCCAACATGTCCAGACATGACTTTAATAAATGAACATCGCGATTAGGAACAGAGGACCGCGCGTCGTTACAAGGACTCTCCTTGCACCGTTTCAGCCATGATACTGATTACGAGCTGGGATCACAGGCCATCGCCAACCCCCAACCTGGAGGGCCAGAGGTGAATGGGGGATGCTATGAAATGAGACTCTGCAGATGAATTCCAGCTATGACTTTGCCTATGATTTTTTTTTCACTAAAAAACTGTAGGGGCCTACTTAAAATTGACACGAAATCGTATTTTTTTCTGAACTCCTTAATTTTTTTAAATTATCGGCCTAAAATTGAAGAATCTAAAAAAAAAAAAAAATGCTAACTTGGCTAGACATATTGTACGTCCGCTTACAAGTAAGCTAATTACTAGATATGATGGTTTATCGCGGGAAAACTTGACTGTTTGCTGAGTTTCAACGTACGTTCAGCTTACCATGAAGGTTACTGGCTTTCGCTTGTACGCGAAGCTGTTGCCCTATTTGACTGAACCAATAAGAATCCCGATATTGCAACATTTGATGCCTATTATTGGTCTGCAGACAGCTACGTTGTGTTAGGCATATATCACCCAATTATACATGTTGCAAGAAATTAAAGTGTTTTCAAGGGTATGTTGGTACAAAACATGTTCGCGATATACCATCATCTCTGCTGATTACTTTTCGAGGAAGTACAACTCACACGAATGCTTATTTGAATATTTCGCCCTGCTAACGAAAACGAACTCCTCTAGCCTGCAGATTGCGCATTATCCTCTACGTGCAAGGCGGGAGTCATCCCGTCGGCGACACGCATCAATGTTTATTTCACCTGTAACTTCATGATCATATAATAAAGGAAGGTAAGCATGCAGCGTGTCAAAGGCTACACTGAAGTGTCTGCGTATACAAATTTAACAGCTGAAATTGTCTCTGAAAGCGTTCATTTTAGCCATTTCCACTTCTGTAGACACATAAGAAGTGAAGTGGCAAACGGAAAATTGCCGATGGGTGGTTATTATTAATCGACATCATGCAGGCATTTAGAATATTTATTTTAATAACCTTAAACTCTGTACAGTCTGCGGGTTCCAACCAGTCGGTTACTTTAATATTTCTTATGAGTTTTAACTAGTGATGTTAGGGTTTCGTAATAAGTGCAGTGCAGTCGTATTGGTATCGAGAGATGCTATAACATTCATCAGTTCACGTCCTTTTCCGTCGACTCAAAACTACTTTGCACGTCTCGCATACGGACGGATAATTGTCACTGGTTAGTGAATGGTTTGTGTCGTAAGTTTTCCAGGGAGCTATTCTGACGTATTCTGTGGAGGTCGTGTTGTTAGGAAAGGGTTCCCAACCACGATTGTCTAATTTATTACCCCATGTAATTATATGGCGGTGGCCTACAATTACCGAGATCAACAGAGCAAGCTATTGATCATGTGAAAAGTTTGTCGCCCTTGGTCAGTTTTCTCCGTGTCACGTTGTTTCTCTCCACATCCTCGCTTGCTTAAGGTGGGATGTACAGAAGCGTTCTCTATGATTTATTCTATTTCAAAACGCTGTGTGTTTTCAGTTTTACACGATATGATTTATGAACTTGAAGGAAGCCTGTAACATTTTTCAATTACACAGCTTCGTGCATCTAAGACATCAGTGTTGATGTATCCGTCCCAGCATACAATGAAATGATAATTTTTCACCGGATAACAAAATACTTAAATACTTTCCTTGTAGGCCTGATTTATGAATTTAGGCTGAATAACTGTGCATGTTGAAATTCGTCAGCAACACGAATTTATTTTCCAAATGTTTGGAGTAACTGTTTGCGAAATGTATTGTAACGCATTAAATGGTTACTGAGTACATAAGTAAATTAATGATTTACACGGTAAGGTAAGTGGGCTTTACGTCTCGTCGAAAACGAGGTCAGTAGAGACTGACACACACAACTCGGTACAATTAGAGGAACTGGGAGAGGAGTCGGCCATGGCCTTTTTAAGGAACCATCCCAGCATTCACCTGGAAATATCGAGAAAAACCATGGAAAACATATATCAGGATGTCCTGAGCTGAGGAACGAACCCGGGAATGCGAACCCAACGTGTTACCGTTGCGCCACCTCGCTGGGTATGATTCACACGGAACTCCACATCTTCGGAGCACTGATTTCCAGGGCTTTCCACCTTATTATTCAGTTATTTGCAGTTTATTGTTTGACTTTTCAGTGTGCGTCAAGTCTTTGACCGGGAGGTCACACCTCACACGGTCAATTATTTTATTTATTATTTTTATATTCTTAGATGAAAAGTGTGAAATTTGCGATTATGGCGTGAATTGTATTTATCTTGCGCTACAGTACTAGCATAGTAGTTGAACTTTGAACGAATATCCTGGCCACAATCTGTCGAGAAAATAAAGAATAATAAATAAATTGTTTGACCGTTTACCGCCTAAATATACGTTAAAAGTTCAACTGCGATGCTTGCACTGTAGCGTAAGATAAACATAATTCACGCTATAATCGCAAATTCCACACTATTCTTCACAGAAATTAAAATATAAATAAAATAATTCAACACGTGAGGTTCAGACCCCACCTTAACTTCGGTTTAGATGTTCGTGTGAATGTAATAACATAGCGACTGCGCTTTTAAATAAATATAGGCAGCTCTTGGGATAATTCTGTTACATAGGCATTGACCAATTCCTCTTCCAGTTTATATCCTTGTGTAAATGTATGTAAAGTCATTAGTGAACCTCACTGTTGACGAGACTTAAAGCCAAATAAAAACACATGACTTGACAGCGCTCTCGATGTTTTGTAGGAGTCAGCTATTTACTCACTCAATCACCTGACACCTTTAGCGTTCACGCGTTTGCAGATACTTTGGCGAATGCCGCAGCACGTTTGAGAGATATTGATGTTTTGATATGCACAAAAATCTGTGTTTGGGAGGTTTATTGGAATTCACAGGGATTTGTAAGCCGGTATAAAAGAAGAGCAATCCTATGAAATTAAAATTTTGCTATCTTGTTGAGCTAATTTTTTTGTTGGTGCATTCATTTTAACAATTATTTTTGCGCCGGGATCGAAGATACAGCGTCATAAACAGTTCTCGTAGACTATCGCACTAGCAATTCATTTGATCACAATGTTGGCAAAATTGCTTTATTAAATCATCCTTTTTTATAGTAAGATTATTGCGTATTCTAATAAAATAGCTTAGCATTTATTTATATACCATTACGTGGGTTAGCGTAATTTGCTGTGCTGGTTGACTCACTCCCTTCACTGGGTGAACACTAATATTGAGTGAGTGCTTGCTTCACCGCCACTATACGCTAGTTCTTAGCTGGCATGTAGTCTTTCCATACTCGCCTAAACACCATTTTAAGCAGTGATTCTGTTTTTCGTTTTCGACATAACAACAATGACTAAGTACGTGTTTTTACTGAAGACATAAGTTAAAAGTTACTGTTTATACAACTAAGACGCTAAATCTGAAAATTAACCCTGTGATCTCTGAATGATTTTTTTTTCAATGGAGGTTTGTAACCAACTAAAGTTATTTTTTTATGTACGCGACTGCTAGCTAATGTTGCTGATGGGCTGTCTGCGAATCAGCAACAGTCGCAAGCAATGGCGTATATAAAAAAAATCTTCAGTTGAACTTGAACCTTATTTACGGCCATGGGCAATTGTTTCAAGGGGATCCTCACGCGGGACGATACAAACATTGCGAGTAAAAGCAAAGGCGCGATAGGTGTGCGCGTCAATGACGCACTTATCGCACCTTGTCATGTAGACCTCAGACACTCTCGATATTTCCAGTCAGGCGGCGCCCTTAATAATTGAGATTGTCCGTGTATTTATGTCATAATTTAGTTCTTGTGTACAACATAGGCACCGTACACGGATCTTGGAATGGTACCGGTGGCGCCGGGGCGTATCTTGCTCACTTACTAACTACAAGACGGTGTAACTTCCGTCAAAACTGGTGAGAAATAATTCACGTTCACGCGAGTGCTACTGCCTATTGCAGGTAGAAGCATTAGCGAGAATAGTTTATTTAAAAATAAATTTTGTTAGTAGCCACGTGCTTTTCGAAGAAGAGAAAAGTAGTCAATATTGTGATCTTTGTGCAGTTAGTTGACACTGCGTAAACTCAAGCAAATAATTTAATTTTTTTTTCTTTTCGGAAAGTATGTTACTGCATAAATATAAGGTAATATAATATTCTCTTACGTGTAAGACAAGCGAATGACACGTAGGTCTACATACAATCAAAAATTACGTGACAAGTGTAGGATAGAAATACCTGATTTGTAAGTAAAAATAAATACATGAACAAAAATATTGCCCAATGGGGATTCGGACCCATGATCTCCTACCTGTAACGCTTGTCCCCTAATTTGTTTGTAACTGACAAAAACGCAAAACAAAACTGATTCTCAGCTACATCTATAAATTGTGATCAGATTTTTGCATTTCTTTATATACTGCTGTACGAAAGAGGCAACGTTACACGGCGTAATACTGCATATCCTGGTCAAATACTGAAAAGCAAGGACCACAGAACTTTTTAAACCTGGCTGTAGTAACGTAACTAATTAAATTCTGCAATCAATAAAACCTTTATCCATGCAAGAGTAACATAAAAATGTAGATGTAATTTTTCTGTAAAATCAGAGTACCCAATCAATGAAGGGGAATATAAAATCTGAACGATGAACAGTGTACGGAAAAATTATTAATAGAGTTAAAAGAAGGTAGCGAAGATTTCTTTTACTAGAGGAGCTTAGTGTGTGGTTCTTACGTAGTTAGTTTTTTTTTTTTTTTTTTGGCTGCCCGAGAGAGGATATTAAGTTACCAGAAATCTCCAGTTTGTCAAACATATTAAGAAACATTACAGCGGTGCCAGCTTCGTACGGTGTAATGAAAGAAAAAAAGTGTTTTGGGTGAATTACATCCACGTTAAGGTATTTATCAGACAAGGTACAAAAACTGGTGAAGCAATCTGCAGCGTCCAACGCCTCAGTTTGATTACAAAGAGGAATACAATAGACTAATTGGTTACTGATGTACGGTTTTCATCTACATCAGAACAAAGTTAGTGTGTGTGTAGGTGTGTATGTGTGTATTTTTTTATATTTTACTATGTGCTTTTACAATTTTTATATTGATTCCATTCTTACGTTTATCTTGTACGGAAATTTAAGTTTCCAGGATACCAACAAGGGACTATTATAAAAATTTGTATGTTTTAGCCCAATGTTTAAATGTACGTACTTATTAACAAGTAATGATTTCGCAACTCTCTAATTTTTAAATTCTTTCGTTAAGTAATGCCCTGTTCCATACAAATTCAACGTAATATTTTTCATCATGTTCTTAAAATTTTTGACTACTGTGCCATGGTGCATTATTAGCACCTAAGTAAATAAGAGGTAAACTGTGGGACGTTTATCACACCAGATGGTCACATAAAACGTTGCTGAGTCGAGTCTGAACTCGCACATGGTACTTATTATTATTATTTTTATAACAAATGACGCAGTCAATGTAAGACCGCCATACTATGATAAGTATAAGTTACTTATTCACCCGAGATGGTTTTTTTTTTTAAGGTAAATCAGATTTACTGGTACCTAAGTACTAGTGAAATACACAAGGCAGTAACGCTTTAGTAATTAGGTTTACTATAGAGAAAGTTTTTTTGTATATGGCGGGAAAATACATATTTTTCTGAAAGAAACAAAATGTTTTTTCAGGGGTATACTCAAAGTACCGCAAAATAACTTATATAGAGACGCCGTGCCTGACATCCTATCACGTCGGGATAATCAAGCGATTCACAAAATCTTTCGTCAGGTGATGTTGGAGAACAAATCCTACAAATTGTTATTATATATATATTCTTATTGAAACATAGCGTATTTTTTGTTTAAGTTTATTGCCTGGTAATAAATAGAAAACTCATGTAATTAGTTGAACCACGTGTTGGAAATACTGTTTTACAGAACTGGGCTGCTGTTTATTGTATAGACTTATTCTTAAAGAAGCGACTCTGTTTGTACTATGTATTTCCGAGAATATTTTCTCAAAATATTTGTCAAATATTCAACGACAAGAAAATAATTGAATCTAAAATACAGTAGGCCTATCACTTAAAACAGAAACGAAAAACAGACTACGAGAGAAAGCAAACTGTGCAAACTTTTATTTGATACTGGAGGTAAAACGGTCGAAGTGCTTGATTCATATTCTCTGTGATGAAATACTAATGTCTGTGACTCACCAGTAACTAACAGAAATATAACTTGGGTACGCCTCACTGAACCAAATAATGCGGCTTATAATTTTTTGTTATTAATTGACTGTCAAAGTAGTGGCAAAACATGCTAAAGGTTAATAAGAGGACGTTGCTGAGGTTATGTTATGATTTCCCTTAGAACCGCCTCGCCTAATGCCTGCAATAAGTTTCCAAGAGACAAATGTGAGCATAGATATATCATGATCTCTGTAATCTCGAGGGTCCATCGTAATGAGCTTCTGCTCATTACTATGTGATATAAAACCCGATATTATTTTATTATTATTTTACCTCCCGGTAGGTCAGCACGCTCTTCGATCAATCTATCTCGCGTGACCGTCAATGAAACTCATTATTAAATTTTACTGCATGTATTTCTAGCAGTTACCAGCAGCATTTCGGTAAACATATGGATTACTGAAAATCGTGAAAAAAATTCTCTTTGGAACCATAAAATCTGTAATTTAAAAGAGAGAGAGAGTAAAAATTGAAAAAGTCTTTAAACCTAAAATCAAATTCACAATAATACAATAAAGTTGATGTTTTCAAGTTACACGAGAAAGAAGTTTTGTGTAGGCCTAAATTTCCATAGAATGCGTGACTGCAGTATCACTAACGTCGCTGTTTTAAACTCATTATCAGTATGATTTTACTTTTTATGTTAGACGGACGAAATTAATATGTTAAGAATTTAATAAAATTATAAATAGTCGCTCAACTGTTTACAAACACTTCACAAGCGCTGTGAAAGCGCGAATATATACATTTACGGTTTTTCCTCCAGTAGAAAATGTTCATATACACATAAGATACTCTGCACTGTAGCAGGTGTTTATACTGATCAAACATTATAATATACACATATATATTTAAGAACTCGTTGATGTAAAATTAGTAATATTGTTAACGCGAGAAACTTATTTTCTGTTTTTCATTTCCAGACAGATATTGAAAATGATGTCTAAAGTGAGATGACAAGATTTTTCGATATCCGAACCGTAAATATATTAAAAAGACGTAAATTGTTTTCGGTTAACCCTCGACATTTATTTAAACCATATGAAATATCGAAGTGTTGGTTGTTTTAGAATTATGCTTACGTAAATACCTAAAATGTTATACTTTTATTTTTTACTGGTTACAATAAACAACACCTGACAAGATTAAGTTTGTAAACCTTTCAATGCAGACAATATGAAAAGCGAGTATGACAACGAATAAATTTTATACGAAGCTACATTTTGCAATTCTTTCAATACTTAATGTCCATGGGCTTGTATATCGTTAATGTTTTTATTTTAAAGAATACTGCCAACATTACCTGCTGCTGAGTGATAAAACCAAAATCACTCAAACATAAATTAAATTAAATTTTCAAACGTTAGTCACTTTCATTTTATCTCAAAAATTTATTATAACGTGCAAGATTTTTGGATAGTAAAATTATTTTCAAATAAAAACGCGAGTATTTTTTTAAATTCGGTTATTGTAGAGGCCTAGGTATTATCATCATATTAAAATTATGAAAAGACAGTTTTTCATTTGTGTAGATTTTGTGGTTTCAAACCCTTCAGTTTCTAAAAACAGTTTCTAATTTTTTACTCGAAAGTAAAGCATACTACCGCAACAGTGCTTTATAAATAAACATCCGCTGATAAAATATATACCTTGCAAAAAGAAATTTCATCGAATTTTGATGAGTAGTTCAGATTTTATTGACTATTGAGTATTCCAGTTGTCCGCTCGACGTTGTACCTTTCCATGTCCCTTAATGCATTATCGTCTCTCCACGCAAGCTACTCAGCTGGCGTGCAGTGCTTTACTATCATCCTTTTTCCTACAGGACTCTAAGCAGTAAATAAATTATTTTATTTGTGGGCAGCATAGTTAGTTTCTATATAGATGTGTTTTTGAAATTCGGATGGTATTTTTCCACATATGGCCGTCTGGAAAACCCATTTTGGCCATTTTGAGAGACCCGAAAACTATGTTTCTAATAAATATGTCAGATTTTTTAAACTATAGTGACATAGTTCCAAGTGTGTGTTCTTTTCGTAGATATGTAAATATTTAATAGTTACGTCAAAAAAAAAAAGAATAGTCGTCACTCGCTGGAGAGCATTTCAAGCGCAGGTAGGGTGGCCCCTTAAGGGGATAAGTGCATTCTACGTTTTATTTTTAATGTTGTGATAGAGTGCAAATTCTATTTACAAACACATTTTAAGTTACATAATGTGCATTTTTTAATTTTTAGGCATTATTTCTTTTAAATTTAGCTCTGTGGAGCATAATTTTTACGGCAACCACAAGAAAGGAAAGAATTAAAGTTAATGTGTTTTTTTTCTAGTGGTAATTAAGGTGCTGAATACTAGTAATGTCTTAAGGTCCTATATGAAATCAAATATGAAATAATTTTTTTTCCACACAAATTAAAAATTTTGTTATATGATATCGTTTCACTCTAGGCACCTACTGTTAAGTCAAACTCATATCAGTAATATCAGTACCTCAGAACATTAAGTAAAGCTCTAATTGTCATTCTCTCCCTCGCTGATTAGGCCTAATGCTGCGATACTGAACACGTGTTCTGTAGCGGGCAATCTGAAAGTGTGCGCCAACTTCTAAAATACTTACAGATGCCTCGGGAGTGTACTAGCACCTATCAGTTTATAGACTGTTCAGAATAAAGTCAGCACTGCTTACATTTTTCTTGCTGCTATTTTGCATTAATATTTAATACTTTCAATACAACGACTTTCGTGAAACTAAAAACCAGTGTAAATATTTCATCACACTGAAAACTTATCACCCTTGGCCCCAATGAAATACAGTTTTTAGTTATTATAAATGTCGAAGAGTGATCAGTTTAAATTGAACAGCCTTTAGATGTCAAGACGCGTGACTTAGCAGTAAACCAAAGTGACCACTCTCCCAGGCATTATGTGCAGTTTAACATTTATTTCTGTTTTCCATGCACCGGTGTCTTTAATTTTGATTTAAATTAAAAATGTTGTAGACCAATCAAGTCTCCATTTTTGGTCAGTATTCACGTTACACATAACTTAGTGGCATTCTGTAACTCAACATACAGATTATGTTTTCAACACTTACATAAATACTGCACACAGAATTGTAATTGTCTTCCTAGTTCCAGACCTCTATCAAATTATATCTGAGAACGGTTTTATTGTCGACATAATGACGATCGTCTGTTACGAGTTGTAAACATCCCTATATAACGTTTTACTATCTTTACGACGGCAAACACTAGTGGGAAACATGGCATTATTTGTTTATGTTTTAACTGCACACCACTTGACGCAGTGCTCAACAAGGGTTTTTTACACCTCACGTCCTACAGACCACTATTATCAACTTGATGTTCTCGTTACAATATTTTAATGGATTCAGTATGAAAGAGTACAAATATAAATCTACAGTGCTCGTCAATAAGTCAAATCCAAAGCAATAAAACGTAATTGAATGCATTGCCCAATTAAAATGTGTGTTAGGTATCACTCAGTCAAGCTTTGTAGTTATTGTAAAGTCATTTTACTCTCGGCGCATTATTATAAACGTGAGTGTGAATCAGTTTCCACGCCTCTGTGCTATCAGACTATAATTTTACCGCCAAAATAATTTCCAAGTGAAAATAATTAACCTGCGTAAAAATCTCGCTCTTAAAATTATTCGTCAGTGCTGTTCCCTTCCTGAAATGATGATCGTACAGTAATTTTAACAAATAAACACTATTATAAATGGGTTTAGAGGATTTGAACATTTCTTTGTAATTTTAACTTTATTAAAATTATACGATTGAAATGTGCGACGTATATAGCCAAATAAAGGAAACCGTTTTCCATCACTGAACAGACGTGAACATCACATGCTTCAATAGTTTTGCCGAATACCGTGACGGAATCAGAAGAATGATTCGTAGAAGTAAACGGACTAAATTAAAAAGCGGGTAACTTGAATTATAAAACAAACTATTTTAGGTAGGTCTCTAAAATTAGACAAGAGAACAAATTTTCGGAAATTTCTCCTTATTAATTCGTGTCAGCGTTTTGGTTTCTTAGACTTAAGTGTTTGATAAATATCTATATTCATTAAAATTTATATGCAGTCAAACTTTTGCCAACTTCTTATATATTTATTTTTCTGGACAAGTTATACTTTTTTTAATTTGATGTTTAGTTTAGCTTGGATGTTGCACGTTGTACTTACATTTGCGTACAATTTTTTACCAAATTTCTTACATTCTTTAAATTGTGTGTATTAATAAACTGAGATATTTTATATTCCTGTAATTAGACATTTAAACGTAAATGCTGAACTATTACAAATAATCGTGCCAGTGCTACTTGATTGCAAAGTATTTAAGACTATACGTAGTACTTGGCTAACAACGTGACAAAGCAAATTATGTCTATAAACTGTTGTACTACCTTTAGTGTAATAATTTCGCACTGGTTTTTTTTTTTCAAGTCGTTGAGTGTAAATTTGTAAGAGATTAAAACACAAATACGTAATAGTTAGTAAGGTCGCATTTATGTACAACATGAAGTATAGCAGATCTGATTTGTTATTAATATTAATATTGTTGGAGAAAATTAAATTTTGCCGTCTCCATTGGCTGATACATAGTTCCTCGTAACCATTGACCGTAAATGTAACAATATAAATAATAGGCCTATTAAGTTTTATTAAGTTAAAAATTAATGTTTTAATACACAGTTGTGAAAATTTAAAAGAAGCAAATTAGTATACCTATGTCCCATCACTGTACATGTTTGTTTTAAAAACATTATTTTTGTATTATTTCACGTTTAAGAATATTGACATCGCCCTTAACATTTTACAAACACAACACTATTTTTGTGTAAGCCTATTTGGCGTTATAGTTTACTTTTATTTTTGTTAAAATTTTTTGTACGAGGTTTATTTATTTATTTATTTTTTTGTAAAACGTCTTAAGTAGGGATCAGCTCAGATGTTAATTTTTATGTTTTTGTACATAGTCATTAAAAACATACTGCTTATATGCGAACAATACATCATTTCAAGTCTTTGACCATTCCGTAATTTGTTACAAATATGTTACAATTTTTAACGATACTTAAGTTATCTGTAAGATGAAAAACAACGGCTCAGAGCAGGAGTCGGGATTCGTTAAGTTGGTAAGACCTCTTAAGGAAAAAAAAAGTATTTATGTACAACTTGGCAAGTGAACAGCGCAAAAACACACATGACAACAGAAAAACATAAAAAGGGAGGGAGGGGAGGTTCAAATTAAATTTAAAACAAACTATTCAACAGGCGTAATTGTGTCTTAACATTCATAAGGGAGGAATTTATGATAGTGATTTTAAGGCCTCGCTCTTTAGTTTTGTAGTGGTTCCGAAAATATTTTTTATTTTTATTGTTTAATTAATACATATATCAAAAATTCATTTTTACAGTTTTAAGACTTAAATATCATCGTTTTTATCTGAATTTTTATGTTGCAATACACCAAACAGATTTTTAAATTTTTGCCTCTGAAATATCACTTATTCTGTGGTCAAAATAAGCCAAAATTAAGCAAAATAATTTTTTGCTATCAAACGGTACATTATTTTCAATAAATGAAAGACCACTGCCTTAACTGATAATGTTTTCCATGACATCGTATGTCTGGCTAAAACTGACAGTTGTATATATAAATGGTGAATTATTTACTCACCGATATTAATAAAAAAACTACTGGAAACCTGGGTTGGTCAAGTTTACGTTGCTCATGAGACACGGACAGAGGCAGTTCTATTAATGATTGATCGACAATAATCTCATATTAGCGCATCTGATGCATTTTTATCACAGTGTCGGCCATGATTTTACGGAAACACGAACACGATTTTTTCGACTGGTGATAGCGAACTATTTACGTAATTTTAAAACTACGACGCCAAGACATAAGATGTTGGTTTTTCCAATCTCAGTGAACCGGAACTTAGGAACACAGCACTGGGTTAAACGTTACGATAAGATAAACTGAACAGGCCAAGCACACATATATTAAGCTATAGTTTTTTTATGTTGGGTGTAATAACATGCTCGTTTAAAGACAGATTTACAAAATTAGGAGAGTGCAAGAAAGCTAACGATTTTATAGTAGTTTTTTTTTTTCAGTGGTAGTCTAACATGGCTCAAATTACGTTGTTCAAACTAAGTTCGACTTGTCCAAAGCAACTGTTAATTTAGTTATCTATGAAGACTAAATTTGTCCGGGATTTAAAACCCTCGATTTTCTTTTGTGTGTTTGAATTTGTGGGAAGTAAGAAAACAATTCAGACATAACGTTTATCAGAATTCGCCATTGCACGCTGTTATTAAGTAAACTGCACATGCCTAAACGCCAAACATTACACATCTAATACACTGTAAGTGTAAAAATAATAAGTTGTGCTATGACTAATCACAAAACGTAATACGTAATTCCACTTTGCTTACATTATCCGTAGCACAATTAAAGCCGCAAGTTACCATAAAGAAACTGATTTTCTGTAAGTACCTAAACTGAGACAAATATAATGTGTTGAAAGCTAAAACTTTAATTGAGATAAATTTCAGTTTCATGTGAACTTTCACACGCTCGGTAGGAAGTTGTCATTTGTGGCAAACGTTTTTCACTAGACGAAATTGATAAATGGAATATTTGAAAGTCACTTCCTTCAATACGATATAATTTTTATGCACAAAATTGAATCAAATATTTTTGCTTAGTAGCGTACAGTTTAGAAAAATAATAAACTGCAATAAGACATATAACACGGTTTTAAGTTTATACGCAGATATTCTTTAAAAGTTAATCGACAGAATATTGTTGAAAACAAACACGTGCTTTATTTCGTTGTGGTTTTCACTTCATCAATAGCATGACCGATAGATTCCAAAGGGAAGTAAGGGAGACAGAATGCCTACATATATTCTTGGGACAAACTTAAATATCTCTTAAAATATTTAATCTAGCAATTTATTTACTTTCTTTAATCTGCAGGATTTTATTAGTGCAGGGAAGGTTTAAAATTTTCGTTATTTCGTGTAATTGACCATGCGTGGGTGGTAAATTAAATATTTATTTATGAAAACAAAAGTGTAAATCTGAATTACAAGTAACGTTCTACTTGAATAACATCAGTCACAATCTCTTAAGTTAAAACATACTAGATTGCGTAATCTATCAGGCCTACGTAATAAATAAATACTCCAGATCCAGAGACGCGATAGCAGTTTGCGACGGTTCCAAGACAAATGCAAGGACTCCAGATAAAATGCGGGGTAACTGTGTGCAACTAATTTAAAGGAAAAGGTTCGGAAAACAACTCAGCGACAAGCGGTGTATCTCATATAGGCCTACATTACTGGTGCTAATATACTGTTATTCAATCTTAAGTTCTTTTATAGTATCGTTTATGAGGAAATAATTTTCTGTGGATAATAAAAGCGCAACACGTCTGTCACGTTGGTAGTGAAGCAACCTGAGCAAGTAAACTACAGAGTGGAGGTGACGTTAATTCTAGTACAAGTTAGGACGATATTACATTTCTGATGGACGAGTTGGGCAAGCCGGAGTCGATGAGGGATCTAATAAAATGAGATATGGTAACTGGGCTGAGTGAAGACAACTTTTTTTTTTTTTTTTTTTTTTAGTTTTATTCGCGTAGTAATAAAATATATCATATAATCACTGCTAAACCGGAAATAGGAGCAGCCGATTGACCCCAGCGCAGCTAGCGGCGGAAATGGACCCTGCCAAGCCATTGTCGTTGAGCTTCCTAGCCAGTAGCAGAGTTAACGTTAGCGAAGGTGCTGCTGCCTGCCGGCACAGCTGTTGTCTAGTGTACACGGCCAGCACGTGGCCGGCCTGGCGTGCCGACAGGCGCGGCGACAGCGTCATGTCGGCCGTGAATCACTCACTCACTTCACTGCAGATATGCCCAAACACGGCCAAGCACTCACCATCAGCCTGGTATCCATAGCCGCTCCCGCCGCACGCAGACTCGCCGGAAGCCGGCCTCCACGCCGGAAGTCTACGCAGGCTCAGCTACCACATACACACACACGCACACGCGCGCACACCGACACACCCGGGGCTGCAGAGGAGGTTGGCGTGTCAGATCGCCAGCGTCAAAGCGGGAAGAGTCCATTTAACGCATTCCAGAGCTCGGCGCGGCGTGGCGACGAAGGTCGAACAACACCCGTGCGTCTAGGCCGCGTGCGAGTGTGAAGGAGACGGGACGTGGCACGGCGAAGAAGCGAGCGACAGAGAGAAGACAACTCGAGTTGCAGGGAGAGGGGGGGGTGTATCAGGGTGGAGTTACAGTCGACAGATGTGTTGTTTGTGCGGGGGCTGGACCGGGTTGAAATGTTGATTGAGGAAGGGGAGGGGACGAGGAGATCACGGAGACGGGAGGGGATAAAATGTGTGGTTGGCGTGGAGCACGTGTGTAGGCGCGATATAAAAAGTTGCTTGCCGTCTTGTTCTTGTTGCGGCGAGGAACAGCGGTCCAGCGGCCTGCCGCTCGCATGAATGGGCGCGCACCGACTGGGGGGGCCCGGCTCGTCGCGTGGCCGCCGCGTCGCGCCGTTGACAACAGATTCATCTCATCGGCGCGCAGTTGTGCGGGAGGGGGTAGAGGGGGGTCGCCGTCGGGGCACACGCCTCCCTCCGCCCCCTCCCAGCCCATTACCGCGACTCCCTGAATTCTGGAGATCTCGAGTTTCCGCAACCAACAAGCCTCGCCTATGCTCAAGACTTATTCGTCTGCTGCACCACGTAAACTGCTGCTTGGACACAGTTGCGCCTTCGTTATCGGAAATTGTTCGAGCGGTCGTGAGCGAGTGAACTTCGAAATTCGTACACTTCAGATTGCCAATATTAGCAAGTATTGGCATAATTTATAATTGATGTATCATCGAAACGAGCGTCCCTACATACACGAGACCTGACTGACGACGGGTGTACACTTTGAGCGACAGCTGGGCGTATTCTCGTATGAGAAGACACACTGAGGGTGGAAACCAAGGGGTGACACTGTGTAAGGAAAAAAGGGACAGAAAGAAAAAAAAAACATCTTCGATTTTAGTCGGTTGTACCGTAAAAAATTATTTACTTAAAGCTATTACTGCGTATATGATTTCACGAAGAATACAACTAAGTTACTATAAGTAAATTATTTGCTTAACAGAATAATATGTATATTAGAAACAAATGGACTTATGATATACTATTTCAATGAAAGCCTATTTTTTTTGTAATCATTTTGATATTCCAGTATAAAAACTTCGACTCTTAGTAACAAATATACGACTTTCGTCTTTACTTTAAAAAATGTACTGTCGAAGGTAGATCATTATTCCCTAAGAAATTATATCATCTTGAAATTGGTGCTAATTTACTAACTAGGGAAGCTTCTTAAACATAAAATTGCGACTGTGCAAAACTACCGTTTAAATTGTAATGTAGAGTCAAATTTTACTGTCTACGTTTAGTTAACAGCCATAGAAGGCACAACTTACTACAATAAACTTCCGCACATGAACACCTAACATTCCTTATATTTTAAAATACTGTATTGCAACTAACTACAAGGTTTTGTTCTTTTTGCATAACGAATAAATACACACACGAGCGTAAAACTGCACACCAAGAATTATTCATATTTGCCCCTTAGTTTTTTAAGTTTCATATTTATACCTTGTCTCTTGAATTCGAATTACTCGCAACAATTCGTTATGGTACACGGAAATGTTTAATGTATATCATTAGCTATAATACCTAGGAAAATATTAATAGTAAAATGTAATTTCATGACGAATTATTATTTATTTAATATTGTGATTAAATTTGTTCCATCAAATCCATTTGGTGAAAAGTGTGTGGGCGATAGTTTTTTTTGTCGTTTCCCTTGATTCTGCTTTCTGTTGCCTCTCCCAGTTGCCAATTCAGCTCTGTTTTTTTTCTTGCGGTGGTGGAAAAAGAATTCCTATGCTCAAACCCCGAGTCAAAGAAGGGGGGTGCGAGGGTTCTCCACCGGAAAAAATTAGTTTTTAAGGTGCAAAATGGGGCTATTTAAGGCGTTTTCTGAACAAAATATTGAATACTGTAAGGTGGGGTAACTTTGCCATATTATGGGGTAACATTACACCTTAATTTTTCGTTTAAAATACCTGTTAACATCCTGTTACAGGGATTAAAATTTCACCATACACAGCAATCATAAACGACATTACTTTACTGTAAATAGTGTTTTAGAGTTAGTATTTGAAAATAAATTAATTGGGGGGGGTGGTGCAAAGTTACCCAGGGGGGGGGTGCAAAGTAACCTCACTTTACGGTATAGTAATCAGAAATGTTGTGATACATTAAGGATAAACTATATATACAAAGTCAAAAATTGGGGGGGAAGGGGGACATGAGCCTGGCTTCTCCAACCATGTTTTGTCAATTTGGCACGACAGTTTTTGCTTTCCTGTACCTTAAGCTCACCCATGTCGACCCTGACTTCAGAGCGAGAACAACTTGCGTTTAACTTTTATGGTGTTCACGATTAAGTGAACACCCCTGTAATGTCAGCTGCCAAAATATCCCGTAGTAGTAGAGGTGTCACCTGCCCAGGTCACAGTCGATCGTTTAAATATTACTCAAAAACTACTCTGACTGCGTAAGTTACGTCTGCTTAGGAATAACATTCAAAAAACGTTACACACTTGTATACCCATTTAAGGACCTCTTTGTGTCTCTCAAGATTCCTTTTACGCTGGTGGGGAGTTTTGTAGCCTATTTTAGGTATAACTATATTGGCACTGAATCTTTTAAAAGGTATTGGCGTGTACAACACACTTTTATCTTAAGGCGGCCGCCTACCCCACGCTTCAAATGCGTTGCACTGTGTTCGTAAACAGGTTTTTCCTACGAAAATATTCCATGTGTTCCCATTGTGCCAACGTACGAAAAGAAAACAAACTTCAAACAAGGTCAGAACCTCATCGTTACGACACCACGCTCATTAAATACATTGTTTCTAAGCCCTCCAACATGACTAAAAACTGCCTTTTCAGACTTCCGTACTTCAAAATGTACTAACCAGATGTATGTGAAACTCAGGTTGCGACCTGCACTGAACTTAGCTGCAGACTTTCCATTAATAAAATTATATCGTCACCGCTTAGTGTCCCACGATAAAAAACCGTTCGGCGGGAACCTTGCACGCTATTTTAGCGCTTGGCTCGTTGAGGTGACGCGGTATTTGATGCGCGATTCAAGGTCGACCTTACTGCTCCGTCGCTTTTGAGCCTCTCACGCGCAGGTAGGCGGTGCCCTTAAATATTACGTCATAAATAATAGGGTCACCACTGAATATCTCGTAGATGCGAGTTGTCGTCGAGAAGACTGCACGCCAGTTCTGTGACTTGCGCTTAGTTATTGAGTCCCGGGGGGGGGGGGGGGGGGGGGGGGGGGGGGGGCAGGTAAGTGTGATGCGTGTTATTTCGTCCTAACCTTTTCCGTACGTAACGGACTCGCGAAATACGTTCACCTAGGCAGCCGCCTTAAGGCCTCGTTCTTTAGTTTTGCAGTGGTTTCGAAAATGATTTTTTTTTAACGCAAATCGATACATATATCAAAAATTCATTCTTATATCATAGTTTGTGTCTGAATTTTCCTGTTGCAGTATACCGAATGGATTTTTAGGTTTTTGCCTCTGAAATATCACATAGTTTGTTGTCAAAATAAGCCAGAATGAAGCAAAATAACTTTTTGCTAGCAAACGGTACATTATTAAAAAAAAACTATCTGGCAAAATTGTGTATCGTATGACTGTACACAGTCTCAAATTTTTTAAAAAGCATTTGGTTAAAAAACTATTAGAATTATTTGCAATTGTTTGAAATAAATAAAAAACCCTGGTCTTAAGAGAAATGTGTTTCCCTCATTAGATCCTAAAATAAATACTGCATTGAAATTACATGTACCAATATGCCAACCCAACCGTCGTTGGACATACAGTCTGGGGATCGATATTAGCATGTGAATCTTGCTCGAAACTATACGTACGAAACTGCGTGTTCTTACTTATATATATATATATATATATATATATATATATATATATATATATATATATATATATATATATATATATATATATATATACACACACACACACACACACACAGGTTGTTCGGGAGTAGACGTCAATAAAGAGGCGGGTGATAGAGGGGCCCAAGACCTACCAAATAAAACAAACTTGTATAGTCCGATTCGCAACCATCTAAAAGTTATGAATATTTAAAGATAATTTGGCTGGCTGTACTCTACCTTGAACTAAACATTTGCTGACGGTGGAAAAAGTAACGGTCCATGTGGAACGAAATTTGTTTACTCCAAATGTGATTAGTGTCGCCACATTTGAAAACACAGTTCACGTCACTGAGAGTACAGCTTCGTGGTGTAAAAAAATCACACAAAGTTGTGTTTGGTTCGGAAAGATGCCTCCAGTTTGCACGAGATAAAAAAATATTAGTGGGTCACATAAATGATCACCCGCCATTGGAAAAACTACCCCATTGTATTACCAATTAATTAGTAAAAAGCAATATTTTAAATTAACAAACGTCGATGCAGTAAATGTGAAAACATAGCGTATTGCAGAAGATTCACACAATGTGAAAATAAGCAATAAGTTTGAAATTAGTATGTGAATAAATAATTAAATGTAACTTTATTGAAATAAAATTATTTCACAGTCTTTGAAATTATTGAAATGTATTTTGAATGTAATGTGTTTAATTTGTGAGGATAAAATGAAATGTTATCAGTAAAAGTGGTAATAGTCAGTTATTTTATTAAACAAAAATGAAATTATCGAAATTGAAAGTTAAGATATTCTAATTATATCACCAGACACCCTTACATATTCACAGCGGCCGCTGTTATGTAGGTGCTAGTCTATACATATATACACACATATATACACAACCACACAAACAAAATTTTCTACATATTTGTGCTAGACGTGGCATACTTCCCACACATTTCGTTCACTGAAAACTGCGAATGACCTAAACATGTCGAGTTCTTTGAAAAGAAAACTTGCAAGTGTCGAATTCTGGATTACTGATTTTTTTTTTTTTTTCATACGATGTGAGCATGGGCCCGGTTTTCAACTTTCGTAAATTGTCTTAAAATATTCAGTACATCGTTTGAGTGGTTTTGTTCGAGGCGTATTTGCATGGAGTGTCGCCTCTCGACTGGTAGCGATACGCCTGAGAGGTTTCGAAAGGCGGAAACTTGTCCCGCGTCCACCCGGATGCTAACCTGTCACGTCGCTTTTTCCCTCGTTGAGAGCCCCTGGGCACACGTGTGTGTGCTTGGTACGTACCTAAGAACTGTTTAAGTAGGTTTCACATAAGTTTTCACAGTTATAAGAGAATTTTCTCTTTATATTACCTATATATTTATAGATGACGGTTTATCGCGGGAAAACTTGACTGTTTGCTGGATTTCAACTCATGTTCAGTTAACCAGAAGATTACTGGCTAATCTCTTTACGTGAAGCTGTTATCCTATTTGACTGAGCCAATAAGAATCCCGCTATTGTAATATTTGATGCCTGTTATTGGTCTGCAGACAGCTACGTTGTGTCAGACGTATATCAGCAAATCATATATGTCACAAAAAACTACGGTGTTTTCAAAGGTATGTCGGCACAAAATATTTTCGCGATATACCATCATCTCTGCCTGTTACCTGAAATTGCTATTTTTTTTATATCGAGGTTCAAAAATTTTGAGACTTCTAGGTTTTCATCGTTACGTTGTGCTTCACACCCTTTTAAATGGCCATGCTTGATAGTCTTTCTCATTGATGCAAAAAACTCAAAACATTTTTCTCATTGATGCTAAAAACTCAAAACCTTATGAAAATACTGCTTTTAAAAATCCAGGACTAAGACCATTCATACGATGCTCAACTCTTGGTTAGATGTTTTACAAAATAAAACACAGTTCGTTCGAAAAAAAAATATATTTTGCTGGCTTTTAGGTTTCCTTCATAAGAAAATTGGTAAAACTTTGAGTACAAAAATCTGATAAACTATATGGTTTATTGCTACGAAAAAATTAGGTACAAATTAGGATATAATCGTGACAAAACACTGTAGGGACTTTTTGATATAAAAATTATCTTGTTTTAAAAAAATATTTTCAAACGCACCGTACCTCAGGACTTTGAACGGAGAATCAGGGATAAAGAATCACTGGGAAAGATATTACTTCTTCAGAGTATTGTGTATCTATTTCATATTTCCGTGTTTGACGCGTGGTACAGCGCAGTGATAAGTGCCAGAGTACTAGGCTCGATGAGAAACATATCGCCTATATTCACAGCGCGCTTAACTGACGTGCAAGGCTTTCCTTGTATTTTTCGTATGGGACTTAACCCAGTCACCCAAAAATTTTATTTTTCAATAATATGAAGCAAGTAACCATGCATTGATATCGTTTTGCATTTTACGAATTCAGGAGGCATTTTTGAGCTGGAGCAGTCTAAATAAGCAGGTTTCAGCCGTTTTGAAAGGCCTTAAAATCATGTTTCTAACAAGCGTCCTGAATTTGTAATATTATGGACAGTAGTTTCAAGTTTGTGTTCTTTTCATAGATAAACAGTGGCGCTCGGAGCGGCGAGTCTGTGAACTCGTAAATCATGTAGGAAACTTGTGATTTCTATTCCTGTACATATTCAATAGTAATGTCTAGCATTGAGATCAAGTGGAAGACTTTTCGGCTTTAAAAATAATTCATTACAAATGCAACACACTGACGAAATATCGCTTCACACATTTGTCAAATACTTTTTTTTTTTTTTTTCATTTTTTTTTTTAACTTCTATAATAACCTCCGGAAATCTGTCCGTGATATTTTTAACGGTTATTAATGATCTACGGCCTCTTAAATTTCAGAAAGACATGGAACAAAAAAAATTAATTTTGTATATATTGTTGTACTCTTCGTGACAGTTGTACGTCTTTGTCTTGTTGTTCCAGGGTTCCAGTCACGAATAAGACATAGCCAACTGGTGCATAGCAAAGTTCTTGAAATTAAAGACATTGTGTTTACTGCAAATTCAGAAACCTGTTGCTTAAATTCTAGGCGCAGTTTCTTCGGGTCAGTTCTATTAAAACATTCTTCACGCGTTCAGCTGAGAAAATATCATTTAACGGTGTTCAAAGTTGCACTGTACAACGGCAGACTGTTAATGCGGTATGCGACTATGAGTAAATGACAGGTTACATAAGACGCAGGCGTTCGGCACTTACAGGTGGGTTCGCGATTAAAAAGCATAAGCCAAGACACATAACTTGACAGTAAATACTGCGGACGACCGGAAACCTTGTGCGCGCGAAATCGATTCACAACTGGATTCTTATGTATAAAGTTCAGCCAATTAAGTTTTGCAAAAAAATCAGTTACATTGTGGTTGTATGGAGTATGCCTAAGGTCAATTAAACAAACGTTAAGCGGAATCGTATTTAGTTATAAATACGATACCTAAAAACAAACCCCAATAAACTTCATAAATCAAAATACAATTTACAATATCGAAACACAGTTATTTACGTTTGAATTTCTTATTCTCTCGTGCATATTTTGTGGTTAAACTAACATGATGAATATTATGTACATTCTTTGCCTTGATTGGCTGCTGTCCTATGCGTCCGCACAAGAAAATAAACGTAGCCATTTCCTATGCCGCAATTCCAATTCACAAACGACCTTTTTTGAGCAGTTGTGCATCAGTAGGTTCGAAAACATAGAAGTTAGTTCTCACGTCAACGAAATATGTTCTGTGCACGGCCGTAGAAGAACAGGTCCTGGACACTCGCCTGGAAACTTGACCCCCTTGTTGCTTGGCTACAGTTCACAAAGTTACCGAGAGTGCTGTGCGTCTTTGGCGCTGCAATCACGGCAGTCAGGCTCAAACTCCGCTCACTTCCCTCGCACTTTTTCCCGGTGTTTACATTATAAAGATAAACAATTTATCTAAATTAATTTTTTTATCAATTTATGAAATACTCCCTTCACTCACAATCCTAAAGCATGGCTCCATCAATCTTTATTTACTTTATAATAACAAGATTACATAAAAACTAGACTCCATAAAAATGTAAAGCCTTGTATTATGCGTAAGGGCTATTGGGCAATAAAATCGTCAGCCGGCATCGCTCTTAAAAGCATTGTCTCACTCACATAATAATCCGTCTCTACTCACGTCTTATAAGTTTAGACTTTATGTTGACCGTTTGAAATTACAATATCCTGTCGCCCTGTCAAGACTACGCCTCTTTAAGGAAATAGTGTGATGTAGTATAAAAAAATTTTCTGCCTTTAACTGGAGGAAATTTTACTCGGCTGGGCGGCGTGGAATGATTTTTAGGCTTCCTTCTCCCATCAAGGCCGAACGAGTAGTTGGAATAATTTGGGTTCTCTTTTTATTGCTATTTGCCCAAGAGCCAAATCGGAACTTAATGGTTCTCGGAGATCGAGGGTTAACGCGTCGACCGATCGCCTTCATGTGCGTGACGTCATCAGGAGTCGTCCTTCGCCCTGCTATTCGAAGCTTCTCGTTCTCAATGCTTTGTTACTCTCTTTTACGAAGTAATGAACTTCTAACAACCCACTATTACGCAGCAAATAGTGTGACAATGAACAACAGTTGTTTTTTATAAACCTTTTGGTCACATTTCTTTGAGCTCCGGCGTTACGCTAATGTAATGTTTTTACAAATTTCTTCCTGCATATTTCCATGTTCCGTGAAGAGTTAAATTAAACATCATAGTTAATTATCAAGCTTAAAAAAATTACTGACCACAACACTTAACCTCTTCAGTTGCACATTAAAGTGGATTAATCCCTACTTTCTTGGATTTATCTTTCTTTTTCCTCTCTCTATTTTGTTGCAGTGGATCTACCAACATTTTTGGCACGACCGGGTACAAATAAAAACTTCTCTGAAACGGTTGGTGCCTCAAAGTTTTCATTATTTTTTAATGGAGAACAGATAACGAGAATAAAGTGATTTATTTATGCGAGCGACTACAGTGCATCCCAAACAAAATTGAATTAAACAAAAAAATATGTCATGTCAACGTGAAAAAAATATGAAACAATCCCTCTATTCCCTATCAGACCCCCTTGAAATACAATTGTACGTCTTACAATATTATCAATTTTCGGCTTGACTCGTATACATATTTACAGTTAAATAACGCACCAAACGAAACCTATTAAAATAGCGTATAAAGGCAAACCTCACAAGTACGAACCAATTATAAAATGACAGCGTAAAAGCAGTATCCAAAGAGAATTACTCAAGGAAGAGCTCTGTGTGTTATGGTGGCAACTTCCTGTCTTGTAGCTTACTGGTTGTGGTTTTTATATTTTTTAACCTACCATAAGTGACCAGTATACTCGAAATAAAGTGTTAAAAGGAATCGCTTGCAATACTTTATTTTGTAAAATCAGTGTTTTCGTGTATACCAGTATCTCCGTAAATAATAGTTTTGGGAATACGACCTTTTCCTACGGAAAATGAAAGTCTACTATCTATAAACGCCACGTTTTACTTTAGTGGTATAGTATGCCGTTAAATATATTAAAAATAGTGAACATGCTTAGGGTTTCGATGCTCAGTCTCCTGGAGGTAAAGAAGGAAATCTTAAAATGGAATCTGTAGTTCAATACTTTAGTTTTCCACGCGTACAATAATATCATATAGTTGCAGATATAGTTTGCTTGCCATTGAACTACAACAAACGAGATCGGGTCTGGACCTGAAAGCGCGCAGGCTCTAAGGCCGATTAACGCTCACTTACCACGCACATCATCGCCTCTAAGTGCGAGGCGCTCATATGGCGTCTGTCTTACCTTTGTAGAATTCTTTTAAGGGCAAGGTATAAAGCAGTTTTCGTCACTCTGTTTTTATTTTTTATTTATACCAGATTTATTCTTATTTGAGAAAAAAAAATGTGACGAAATTTGGCTCTTGTGACATTTTTTGTCTCTCATAGTTTTCGCGTAATGGCTTGTTAAAGTCAAAATTTCCATGTTTCCGTTTTAAGGACTACAGTAAATCCAACTGATATACCAAACTGAAACAATTCGCCGTGGATAAAGACGTCGCATGCTACAATGTCACTTACATAAAAACAAAGAATAAAAATTTCCTGTATTTAAATAAAAATGCTGAAATTTAAAATAAAAATGCGAAAAATTCAATTTTTTTTAAAATACAAATATATTTTATTTTGTGGTTAAACATAGCTGAATTTGTAGCCTACAAGATCGTTATTCACTGTGAATTTTATTAGTTTGGAAAGTGAGTTGGTTATAGTGTCGTCCTTAAAACGGAAACATGCAAATTTTAGCTTTAACGAGCCACTACGCAAAAACTATGCGAGATAAAATTTTTATAAGATAAAATTTAGTCACATTTTGTGTCTAAAACAAGAAAATTAATAACTGGTACAAATTTAAAAATAAAAAAAAAAAATGGCGATGAAAATTGTGGTAGCCTCGCCCTTAAGGGGTAAATATTCCTCAGTTCACATTTATACCATTTACACATGATATTTTCAGTGCGTATTCACAACTTACGGTTTCAGAGGCCGTAAATTCCCATCTTCCCGCCTGCCAGCCGAGACTGCTGCGAAGATACGGTCCGGTCTGGCAAGGGCGAGACAGGGAAGGGAGTTGACAGCCACGCATGCGCGACCCAACATCTAGCCTGTCTCGTAACAAAACTTACTCTTAGTTTGTACTTGCGTCGAACTAGCGTATAGCAGTTTTGCTGAAATACGTATGTCGCGTTTGTTGTTACCTTTAACTATAAGTACAGGAATAAATATTTCACTTCCCATAGGGAATGTCATCAACTAACTACACTTGGAGGCCCGATTCCTCGCTCGCTTTCAACCATAAACACTGTGACAATGGGTGAGTGAGAGAGACGTTTGTCAGCGCTTAACAGCGAGGTCTTCAGCGCTAGTGAGGGGTGATATGAGGTGAGTATGGAGCAGCGCCGGAATGAAAGGGCGGGGGAAACGGGAGATCCCCGAGAAAACCCACCGACCAGCGGCATCGTTCATCACATTCCCACATGCGAAAAACCGGGGACCGATCCCGCCGGGAATCGAACCCGGATCGCCTTGGTTGGAGGTGAATGGTCTGACCATTCGACCACCGCGGCCCCCACAGTGACAATAGATTGTGTCCAAATTTGCAGGATGGACTAAACTTCTTACTGCTTGCAATGATGATTTTACAACCCGAGATATTTGTCAATAAGTGTAGGCCAGGAGTGGCCAACCTTTTCGATGCTATGGCCCAAAAATCGAACCAAATCATATCGCGCGCCACGATAAAAAAACTTTCACGTCGACTACTTTTTATGAGCTGAACACTAACGTACTGTTATAAAGTAGTATAACAGAGAATTGTCTCCACAGTATTTAGATAAAGAGCGTTCCCAAATATGAAATCATTATTTAAATATTTTTGTTGTCAGTGTCAGCAACTTTGAAATATTATGCAAATGCTTCAGCTTATGGCGGCCGTTTATTTGGCCCGCGGACATAGGGTTGGCCGTCCCTGTATGTTGGCTATTATTGAATTAATTGTCTGTTAGGATAACTGTTTAACTTACAAATGTTACTGTTTATATGTTTACCCTCATGAGTGACATCGGCTCATAAGACCTCCTTGTTAAAGGGCCGTTAAACTCTCTTACCGCACCTCTTTAGTGACGTTCTCGTTTGAATTACCTTACATTTTTGGGGATTAGGATCCAGGATGCAAATTAACGCTTACCACACTACGACATCTGCAGTCCTTTCAAACCTAAATTAGCCGATAGGTTTTTATGCCATGTTTGTGAGTAAACATTATCAGGCTGAAGCGTTTGTGTTGAATTATTTCAGCCCCGAAATTTCGTTATTTTGACTACGACGAAAGAGGTTATGCCGATGGAATGCATGCATCACTCTCGAAAAATATATAAAAAGAAAGTTACATATAAATAATGTGTTTTATTATTTTTTTACGTTCATTTCTAGAAACTTCCTTTCAGTACAAAACTTTTTCGTGTTAATGTCTAACAAACGCTATCTTAAGGATCGGGAAAGTCTAAAAAAAATTTTTACCAAGCTCTGCTAAGCTTTTGGACGTTAAAATAAAATTTTCCCCCAAATTATAAAAAGTGAATAAATAAAATTTTCTAATCCAAGCGCATATGGAAGTCACAAATTCACTGTTCTTTCTTTATACACACTGTGAAAACTACCATAATAAAAGAAATTGAATAATTTACAACAAAAATTTATGTTTATAACAACATTACGTTACTCCAGGATACTATTGTAATTAGATATTTAGTTTTTGTAATTGATATTTTTTTATTTTAACCAATTTTGACAAAATAATGTAGGCTACTTCAAGTTAAGCAGTGTTTGGTGCAGTATGACATTTAATCAGAAATATGTATGTGTGTGTATATATATATATATATATATATATATATATATATATATATATATATATATATATATATATAGCTGATTGTAAATTACGTTTTTCTTGTGACAGTTATGCAACATCCGGACTGGCAATAAACGCAATATTATCGTCGTTCCTTCCACGCACTTGCGAAATGCTTTGGTGAGCATATGACGTAACAGTGTGTCTGGAACAATTTGAAGTATTGTTCGTTCAGGATAAAGTGAGCACTAAAATTTAACTTTGGAAAATATCACTAGCCGTTACTGCATATAATTCAATATTAATTGTAGTTGTCTTACTGCTTGTATGGTTGACAGCGAAATTATACAATATAGTCCCGTGTATTTTCCTATTTAAATATGACAATGCTGAAACAAAGCCTACCGAAATAGACAAGCTTGCATTTCATATACTTGATAATTTTTTTTATCAAACAATATTGATTCATACTGACTGCACAATTTATCTTGCACGCGCAAACATCAAGTGACGTGTCCAGAGAGGTTAGACATTCCCCGTCGTTAGCCGTTACGCGCGGAAGGATACGAATTAGCAGATAATAGAAATTGAGTAGGATTTTTTGAGTTCTCTCTTTATCCCGAACCGCCTATATGGATGATGGAAGTGATTAAGCGTGAATGTGTTCCGAGGGAAGCTGTGATTATAAACAGCTCTGATTTGTGTTAGGAACCATTAGACTAGAAGTGCAGGCACTCTCTCGAGCCAGCAGCGTGCTAGAGGCGAAGAACTATGTTCTCCAGTCACGCAGCATGAGCAACAAGACAATACTGGTTGATTCCTGCATACATGTGCTCCTAGAGTATAAGCTGATTTAAGGTGGCCATCTAAGTGAACGTATTTTGCGTCTTCGAAACACGTCGTGATTACACTGGCTGCAGAACTACTACACTTTAAAAAAACGTGTTCAGTTTTATGGAGCGGTTACACGAGCAACGAAAGAGTTCAGGTCGCATTCCCGTCTCGTTCAAAGTAAACTAGTTTCATACGACATATCTTCGGTGCTTCTCTCCTATTGGTTGCTTGGAGTAACGTTCTGCTTCACAAACATTACTGCTTTTTGGTCCGACTTTTACACTCGTGAAATAATATTAACTTTTGGCGTAAAAAATTATTTCCACTTTACACACAGCAGCAGCATTGCAGTTGGATGCAATATGATTATTAATAAGTCACGTATGTTGTGTGTAGATGTGATAATAATTAAATATGGTATATTGCAGGTTACAAGTTTGTGGAGGTTAGAAAGTTCTTTGAGTTCATTCAGTCGTGTAACCTCGCAAGCATGTTTAGCTTTAAACACGATCAAACATGGCTGTCGAATGCATTTAACTGAAGAAGTTTAAGAACTCTAGTCGCGACCTTAGACGTGTGGAAGCGGCAAGGACATGACAGCACGCGCATTGCGCCTCACCCTTGCCTGTAGGCGCAAGTCCCTAAACTGGCGTGTAATCTTCTCGCCGACAATCATGGGCGTCACCAGGAATTATTTCAAGGGGGGGGGGGGCAAAGATTTAGAAATATAAGTTTAGCTATCGTAAAATTAATCTATTATAAGTAAAAACTTATACTTTTTGCAGCGTCTGACGACACAGACCATAGTTTTGTAGCATTTGACGCAAATTAAGACCTTTTCACAGTGCCTGACACAATTAGTGACTTTTTTTTGTAGGGGTCACCAAGTTCCAGGGGGGCAATTGAACCCCTTGCCCCCCCCCCCACCACCTTCATGACGCCCACGCCGACAATGCGCCTGTATGATACTTTCAGTGATGACTCTTAACACTTTATGATGTATTTATAAAGATAAAAGTGTACTGTATACGCATATACATTTATAAAAAGTTCTCCGCAAAGATATGCATTCCTAAATAAAGGACCCTAAACACACCCATTTTCGGCCGCTATGATTTAAGGACGTTGGACCCGTAAAAATTCAACATTTTATATTTATGCCAAACACTGTTCAACTTTTACACATCAGATAACATGTCATTTCCCCGAATAAAAAAAATTAGGGCCCATAGTTTTAGCATAATCACCTATCAAAGTCACAAAATGGCAGTTGCGGTGTAGCCAAAATAATAAAAAATAATTAACTTCCAGGAACAAGATAATTCCCATCGATACTTAATGATGTGAACTACTTCAAGACACTTTTGTAAACACAAAGCGATATATTTTTGTATTTTTTAAAAATTGATGAAAATGAGTAAATTTTTGCATAACTTTGACTTTCGGCTACTACTGAAATATTCAAAACTAACTTTCGTCAAACATGTCATGAAATGCATTGATACACTGACTTTCAATTCCCGTAATTTATAATTCATTAGTTAATTACTTTTTTTGATTTTGGCTGCACCGTAATGGCCATTTCGTGACTTTGATGAGTGATTTTGCAAAAACTATGGGACCTACTTTTTTTTTATTTGGGGAAATGACGTTTCATCTGATGTACAAAAGTTGAACGGTGTTTGGCACAAATATAAAAGAATGAAATTTTACGGGTCGAACGCCCTTAAGAGCGCGGTTCACTTCCGTTTTCAATTTTTTTTTTTAATTTTTATATTTGTACCAGATATTTCTATTCTTATTTTAAACATAAATTGTGACTAGATTTTCCTCGTAGAAAATTTTTGTATAGGCCTATCTCATAGTTTTTGCGTATTGAGTCGTAAACGTCAAACTTGGCACTTTACGGTTTTATGTACGCCACTAAAACAAACTGACATACTAAACAAAAAAAATGTACAGTGAATAACAATGTTGTAGGCTATTATTTGACACGCATAAAATAAATATGTATATACATACACATATATTTTAAATATTGTTGTAATTTGTAAATTTTCCATTTCAAAATTCAGCATTTTTACTATATGCAAACATATTTAATTTTTTGTTTTTATGTTTGTCAAATCATAGCCTACAACATTGTTATGTTATGTTTGGTATGTCAGTTGGTTTTAGTGGCGTACATAAAACCGTAAAGTGCAAATTTGTACGTTTACGTCTCATTACGCAAAAACTATGACAGGTACACAATTTTCCTAAGAGGAAGACTTAATCACAATATCTGTGTAAAATAAGGAAAAAATATCTGGTACATATAAAAAAAGAAAAAAAACGTTGAAAACTGAGGTGAACCGCGCCCTTAATGAAAATTTGTGAACTTGAATCGGGTGTACACATGTGTAACGTTCTTTAAATGATATTCCTAAGCAGACATCAGTCATGTGCGTTGAGCAGTTTTCTAGTAATGTGGTAACGTGTGAAGCTCTGTATACCGCTCGGCGCCCTGGGCAGACCGCTTCCCTTGTAGCGCGACCACACTTTCGTGTCTGGATGATGCATCGGTTGAGTGGCTCAAGAAAACACGCCCGACCGACGGCAGCGCCCCTCACGTTTCCCACGTGTGAAAATCGGAAGCGCGACCCCACCGGACATCGAACCGGAATCGTCGTTACACAAGGCGAGTTGTCTGACCACTACTTCGTGGCCCCTGGGTCTTCCGTTCCAAATAAAAGTTGCTGTGGAAAAGAAAACATTTCCTTCCAAATATACTGCCACATCTTGGACTGATAAATAAATAAAATAAATAAATAAGTGTAATTGATGTGTGCATGTATGTTCCCTCTGGATTCCAAAACGGCTGGACGGATTTTGATGACATTTTCAGGCAAACTTCAGAGTAGCCCAGCGGGTGATCCTGTGAAGTTTGGTAGCGATCAGATCAGCTTTGTGCCAATTTTGTGTCATATTTTCCCTACTAATTAATGAATCAATTTATTAGTAATAAATTAATTAACTAGGATCCAGGCTTGGAAGTGTGCGGCTTGTCAATGTATAGACTTCAATCCTTGGCTATAGATAATTAGTGATTACCTGGTTGCTATTGGTTATATAAAATAGTACCCTCCTGGCATAATTTTTCTGTTTCAATTTACTAGATGTCAATATACCAAATAGTGAACAAAAGTCAACTGAAAGTCTGGTTTTCTCAGTGGATATAATACGCATAGAATATCCGCAGTTCCTTCTTGTGGGTTCTTCTGCAAAAAAACTCTGAAGTTAAATGTGAGCCCCTTACGAGACTGTTCCAAAAATATTAAATGAAATAAGTACCAAGTATTAAAAAATATATAATAAATTAACATCATACGTTTTCTAAAGCTTTATAAAATAGAGCATCATGTTAACAACACAGTCATGATTAGACGATTTTGTTTTGCAACGATGTGGAAGCAGAACCATAAAAATGTACCTTTTTTATATCAGCACATATGTTTTGACTTTTAAAGCATATGTATCCTTTAAAACATTACGATTTCTAGAAGTAGTATATTCAAGTGTTATAAATCGGAAACTCCTTAAATGTCACCATTTTTAGCCTTAAATGACGCTTTTTTTTCAAAGGGCACTTTTTTTTTTTGCTTGCGGTGTGGGTATAACTACTTTTTAAGTCATGGCTCCTTCAGGAACCAGAGCTGGATCCGCTCCTAATACCCATGGGTATAATACAAGAGAGCTAAAAGCTTATCTCTATCAGATAATCAGATTAAAAAAAAATCTTTAACTATGGTCACAACTAAATGTAACAATGGTCCCTGATTTAGCATTTCGAGGTGGCCAGAATTTCGGTTCTTCGTGTTACTTCCAAAATGTTCATAGTTTGGATTTGAAATTGTTTAATATATTCCTACTATTTTCCTAGTTAAGTATATAAATATACCTACATATAACATTTTCAGAACCCAACTTTAAAGACTAGATAATTTGTTTCTGCGCATATTTTCGCTGCACAGGAAGAAAAAACTGTAGGAAATGTTCCCTGCCAAATTATTCTGTGTTCAAACCAACATTTTTGTTTACCACGTAATTTTAGTGGCAACAGCTTAATGTTTTTGTTGTGAGCAAAAATAATCGTGGATCTAATAATATAAAAAAAATAATTAGCTGCACAAAATATTTTTCCGCGTGTTTGTTAGAAAAAAAGGGAGCCGAGAGAGAGAGAGAGAGAGAGAGAGAGAGAGAGAGAGAGAGTGTGTGTGTGTGTGTATGTGTGTGATCAATTTACCTTTCAAGATGCACAGGGGTTTAGGCATATGTGTTACAAATGTAAGAAAAAATGCGCTGCCAATTTTGGTATTATTTACAGGATAGTAATTTTATTCCAACGCAATTTTGTAACAATAACACAGTTGTTAAAAATAAGTAATGATATTTATAATGAGCTGTATTCTTTATTCAATTACCACAAAATATGTTATAGGTGTTTCGGGATGAAGTGAGCATTAAAATTTTTATCTTTGAAAAATATCACTAGCAGTTTGCTAACTTTACTACTTGTAATTAAACATTAACTAAAGTTCCCTTAGTGTTTGTATGGTTGGTAGCGAAGTCACACAACATAGTTCCGTGTATTTTCTTATTTAAATACATCAATACTGAGACAAAATTAACCGAAATCGACCTACTTGTATTTAATATAATTCAGAAACATTTTTTTATCAAACACTATAGGTACCTACCAACTGTACAATTTATTTTACACGCGCAAACATAAAGTGACGTGTCCATAGAGGTTAGATATGTCCCGTCGTTAACCGTTACGAGTGGAAAGATACGTATTGGCAGTAAATAGAACTTTAGCAGGGCCTTTTGAGTGCTCACTTTATTCCGAACCGCCTATAAGTTAAAATAACTGATTTACGATTCTACATATTTTACCATTCACGTGTAAAGGTGTTTATAATTCATCGTAGCGCTAGTCAAAAGATGCTTATAATATCATGATCATAGATCTTGATAAAATTTTCTAACACGGGAATGCTAATTTGTAAATGTAAGCGATTCAGATATGAAGAATACTTATATGAATATTTTTCGCATCTGAATTACATAAATTATGAAATATGCTTGATATTAATGCCTTGTAGTTATATTTTAGAAGTCAATTTGTTGCATGCCTTGTTCGGATACTTCTCCTTGATGACGAAATATTCGTGATGGGCTGAACTGTTTTGCGATGTGTGGTATTAGGACACCTGTTAACATACGGCTTTCATAAACAATGTAGACCTACCCAACGTCTTCCCGCTTGAATATTGGTTCTAACAACAGTTCGTACGTCCAGAATTTTTCGTGCATGGCCAACGGATGGGTGAGTGGATCGACGTACCAACGGGCAGAGGACGAGTAGGTGGGATATTAATAGGGCCCGGAAGTTTTCGCGAAAATATTTTTGCAACACTTTGTTTCAGTGCCTACGTGCACCTCTGCTTTGTGGTCAGTGATTGGATGCTGTAAAACCCAGCGTCTGGAGGCTAAACATAGGCTTAACTAGAGATTAGCTAATGGGTGGTCTTAGCGTTCACTCGCCAATATGGCGGGGGGTCCGGGAGTCCTCCCCCGGGAAAATTTTGAATTTCAAGGTGGAAATGGCAATATTTGAGAAATTTTTGGTATCTGGACATTAAATATAACACTGGTAGAAATATTAATATTTCTTGAAGATAATTTTTTGAGTAATGAATTTAATAATTACAAAACCTTAAAACTATGACACATATAAGTAGCCAATTAGTTGGTTGCCGTAGTGCGCAAGCGAAAATTCCATGAACTGAAGGAAACAGTGCACAGTTTTATGCTTTGTGTATTTCCATCCCTTCCTTTCTCTGTGCGTGCGTCTGTGTATGCGTGTTTGCGAGGTTACCTGTAGATACTTTAGTGTTCCCATTGTTCATGTGCTTGTGAAAAGAAGGTTTGAGGAATACTTCACCACTTTTAAAGGAGTTGATAATAAGATTTGTGTTGACACCTGTCAGACCTAATGGGTAGAGCCCGGTAATTTTCGCGAAAAGAATTTTGCAGCACTTTGTTTCAGTGCCTTACGTGCGCACCTGCATCTCTGCTTTGTAGTCAGTGATTGGATGCCGTAACACCCAGCATGTGGAGGTTAAACCCGCAAATCACATTCGTGATGTGTGACAGTTATCCGTGTACTGATTGGCACAGTCAAATGAATAACGACTCTGCACAAAAACACTCTGTCAATAGCCATGAAGTTGAACTGCAGGTGTGCACGTAAGACACTGAAACAAAGTGGGGCAAAAATCTTTTCGCGAAAACTACCGGGCCCTACTAATGGGTGGTCCCGTGCATACCCGGACCACCCCGTAGCTTCGCCTATGAGGCTAAACCCGCAAATCACAGACGTGATGTGACGCAGTTATCCGATACTGATTGGAACAGTCAAATGAATAATGAATGCACAAAAACACTCTGCCAATAATCATGAAGTTGAGCTGCAGGTGTACACGTAAGACACTGTAACATAGTGGGGCAAAAATCTTTAAGCGAAAACTACCAGGCTCTAGGTATTAATGAACAGATAGGTAGGCGATTGGATGGTGGGCGGATGAATGGGTGATTTTATAAATGGGTGAATGGAATTGTGGGTTGAAGAGGGGATGGATAGGTGAGGTAAGACGGTTTTACTGCCCTTTAACAACGAGCTCTTAAGAGCCGATGAGGCTGAAGAGAGGTGAAGAGACAACACAACAGCCATGACCGAGTCGGGATTCGAACCCAGGATCTCTCATACCGTAGACTGGCGTCTAACCGACTACGTCACGGAGGCCGGCTGAATGGGTGAGCGAGTGAAATACTAGAGGGATGGTAGTGTGGATGATTGAATAGATGGGTGCATGCATACGTGATGGGTGGAGGAATGCACGTATTTATATTTAGAGAATGGACTAGAGGAAAGAAGAACAGCTGAAAAATGCTGCCAAGTGTAAAATTCGAAATCAATAGAAAATTTTAATGTCAAGCTTAACTAAAGTATCTTACCTGCTTTAGTAGTAAAAATTATATAAAGTAAACATGGAATAAGCATTTGAATAATTAGTTACGCCAGCGATTGTAGGAGAAGTAGTGCCTTGCTTTAGCGTATTCTTAAACATCCAAAGATTCTAATTTATTGGAGATTGCGCAGTGTTTTGGTTTTTTTCATAAGCAAGATTAAACATGTGTTTAATATTATTTTACATATTCATATGGATAATAAGTCCTCATATTACATGAATGATTGGAACAGTCAAGATAAATAGTCCCGTCCCGGCAACCGTACTTGATTGCTGTCATCATAATTTATAAATATCTCTTTAGTGCGCTTCAAGAGTTTTGAAATTGCTGCAAACTAGTATGTCACTAGAGCGTCATGTCACTCAGCAAGGCTTACAGATATCCGAGGCTTCTGTTTGGTAACCGATGGCCGTCACGGTGGCCAGGCGGACGAAAGCCAGCGACCTCGCAGCTCGCGACCTCTGGGTCAAGTGGACCTGATTGTAGTGCAAGTTCTGGTCTCTTGGTCCGTGCGGTGAGACATATTGTGCCGGTTGTAACCTAACACTACATTAGTTTCAACTTGATCTCTGCATGTTGCCTGCAGGAAACACAGTCTTGGCCAGCGAACAACATGAGGCCTCCCGTCCAGATGGCAATCCTCCTGCTAACCACGGCCGTTAGCGCCCACGCAGCAATTCTTCTGAACGCTCGACCCACGCCGCCCACTCGTCATTCGCCTCCCAAGCTTTTATACCCATAACCATCTCTTTCCTTGTTCCTGGCTACGTAATTTTTCATACAGCAAAGGAATGGTCGTGTCTCTCGGATTACGCTCACGGGCGCGCGAGCAGAGCTGCCAACTTGGTGATTTCGTCACCAGATCTGTAGGTTTCCGAAGACTGGTAGCTGAATTTTATATTGTAACAAGTAAGAAACTTCATGGAAGGGAGGTTTGCAAATGTCTGATAATCAAATGAAAATATGACAGATGCTATTTTCTGTGACTAACTGGTATCGGTTTTCCTTTATTTAAAAAAACAAAAATTAAAATGGCTTGTTTAACTTTATATTAAATGACCAGTTCGGTAGCGAGCAATAACAGTAAACTCATCTTGTTACTAATATTGCTGAGGAATACAGTTGTAACATACGCAATCTTGTATTGGTCAGCAAAAATGAAATGTTGCCACTAATTAGCATACCGGTAGCTGTTTGTATTATTGATCGTGGGGAACTAACCTTACATCATCAAACGTACATGTCGTATGAGCTTCTTTATGAACGCACCTTGCCAAATATACACAAACTTGGGAGCTCCGAATCTCTCATTCTCTTCTGTTTTCTCTATCCCCTTCCCTCTGCAAGATTGTGAAACTAATTTTTCTGTCTGCGATTTAGTTGCTATACAAAGACCGGGTTCTCATTTTCTGTAAATAGTTTTTTGAAGCGTTGTGCTGTATTTGACAGTAACTTGATTTCACATTAATTGGATTCGTAGACTATAATGCAGTTTAAATAAATGACTTGCAAATCACTTAATCGAGGACGATAAAAAATCCCGGTTATGTGCATTCTAAGTAGTCTTTTATATCTGATTTTATTAAGATGTTCTTTAACATTTTGTTTGTGTATCACGCGCTTCGCAAAAGCGTATAATTTTCAACTAAAATGGTAATATTTAAACCCCCTTCTTTGCGAGGTAATAGGCCCTGTGGATACTTGTGTGAAACCTTGTTGAAATGATAATTTTTGTTAATGCTTCTTAGCCTTTTCCATCTCATATGTGTTTCCTTATTTACAGTTTATAGTTCAATTAAGTGTAGTGTATTTATTCACAAATTTTCTTATGGGGGCGTTTATATTGGCGTGACGGAAATCCATTTAAATTAAGTTAAATAACCGGTATAAACCCAATCACTCGAAGGTACTTCGAACTGATACAATGCAGAATTGTTCTCTTTTCTTCTAATTGAGGCGGGGTTACAACTGAAAGGATGAATACGTAGACTGATCTAAAAATACGGGCGAGGTGAGATGCAGCGGAACGAAGACAGGACAGGAAACGGAAATATCCTGCATCTACATTACAATAGCGCATGCTGGACCAATTACACTCCGATCTAATGCCTAAAATATGTATCGGTTCGAACCGAGTCCCAGCGTTGTTTGGCCGCTAAACAGCCAGTGAATCAACAGTACTTAACTTGTATGATATGTAATTATGCATGCGTGTATATATGCACATACATACACACCTATATGTTTTATAGGTTAATTACACACACGTAAACACACATGGTTGCATATTATTTGGTGATACTTTTAAAAGTGTATAGGTAAATTTCTTGTATCGATAGGTACCATCCCAATTCTGTACCCTATCACCAAATTACCTACGTCACCAAGTAACATGACTTCACTCTGTATGCACACGTAACCTAAATGAACCGGTAATAATATATTTTGTAAAAAAATTACAATAAATTTATATTAAAATAAAAGCTGCAACATTGATACTTACGAGGTATGGAAAGGTATGTCGAGCGGACGACTTGAATACTCAACCGTCAATAAAATCTGAACTACTCATCAAAATTCGATGAGAGTTTTTACTGAGTAGGTATTTTATATAATATCTACGCATCTATAATAACCGAATTTCAAAAAAGACTTGCGTTGTGGTTTGAAAATAATTTTACTGTCCGAAAATCTCTGCGCGAGAGGTTTACGGATGTTAAAATTATTTTTAAATGATAACGTGAGTATTTTTGAAATTCTATATATTATTTTATTAATAAATATTAAAGTTATACTTTTCCATTTTTATCGCTTTTCATTGCATTTCAATGCTTGAAATAATTTAAACCATCTCCTAAAATAAAAAAAAATTGAAGTTCCAAATATTTTTATTTTTGCAAAATAAAAATACTGGTAATTCCTAAATACGTGGGGCCGTGGTGGCCGTGGTGGCCGAATGGTTAGACCTCCCACCACGGCGATCCGGATTAGGTTCCCGACGGGGTCGGTCCCCGGATTTCAGCATGTGTGGGAATCATGCCCGACGATGCCCCTTGGTCGGCAGGATTTCTCGAGGATGTCCAGTTTTCCCTGCCCCGTCATTCCGGCGCTGCTCCGTACTCACATCATGTCACACCTCGCTAACACTAAAGACCTAGATACTAACTGCTTATTCGAAATCACTTCACTTCACTTCTAATTAGCTGCCTTAAACAGTAATAATCTGTATTTTATTTTAACTTTTGATGATCATAGTCGCAATTATATTTTGGAAGAGAATGGGGATGGTACGTAAGAAAACAATTTAATATTTACATGATTCATCCGAAATATTTTCGCACAAAATGCAACCACGTAAGGTGTTAATTCGGTGGGTATTTTAATTTTAAAATTATTCAGCTTTGAAAATGCGTATCCAGTTACATAAACGCTAACTCGTAAAATCTGCTCGTTGTCAATGCATGCACCGTCACAGTTGAAGATTTTCTGAGTTAATAACAAAGATTTCACTTGTACTGAGTTGAGGGAAACGGTAGTTCTTGCACACTGTGACGTTTTAGTGATAGGTTTGAGTAAATGTCAGTTTAATTTAAATTCCGGAATGATGATAACTTACTACGAATTAATTTTACTGTGCCAAATCCGCTCAGGAATGATAAATTTTGGTGTAAAATCAACCGTATGAAGGCCGCATGGGTTCAAAATGTTAACCTACTGAGCTAATAATTTGAATGTGTTTAAGCAAACGAGCTGGCTCCTCAGATTGTTGATCGAGCGTTCCATCTGTGCGAGTTGGAAAAATAATGTAACACATTAGGCCATAATTTATGTATTGAAAATAAAATTTTTCTTCCCAATTATTGTTACGTTTCGTATCAGCGACCTCGGATACTGCATTAGCAGTGTTGCCATCTA
This sequence comes from Medauroidea extradentata, assembly GCA_003012365.1. Taxonomy (NCBI): domain Eukaryota; kingdom Metazoa; phylum Arthropoda; class Insecta; order Phasmatodea; family Phasmatidae; genus Medauroidea; species Medauroidea extradentata. Next base: position 73,245 of record PNEQ01025528.1, read on the forward strand.
TTGACGTATTTCGCAAAACCCCACACATTTTTCGAATTATCGGCCAATCACAGGTGCCTTGAACTCGCCTACTGGTTAAGCCGTTTGTACAGGCGGGACGGCCACGCATCGGAACAGCAAAAAAACAATAAATTAAACAGATGTCGATATCGGGTCGCAAATTTTAACTTAAAAGAACTTATTTATTTCTTGCTTACCGTGTCATACTGTACACAATACATTGATTTAACCACGGCATACAGGAACAATACTTTTGTCGCTAATAGATGACTGTTTAAGGTTATGTTTTTTAGAAACCGCACAGTCCGTCTGGCATTGTCACACGTCGCTGTACTATATATTGTATTTGGAATAAATTTAATTGCATTGCTGTACAAAGGAGATACTATACACACTTATAAATATTCTGAGTCCCAGCCATTCTCGTTCTTACCACACAGACAGACAACTATATTTAACGTAATTTCACGAACTAAACGTAAGTTGCTGTAGAGTTAGGGTAAACAGACATGCAATAACAAGTCCAATGACGCCATAGAGACATCGACATGGCGACACTCGTTTTTACCGAGCTAAAATAATCCTTCTTTTTATTTACGTTTTTCTCGAGTTATACTGATGCAAATAAAGAAAGAGTGGTACCGTTATTCATTAAACTAAACGTACTTTTAAATAAGTATAGATTTAAAAAAATAGGTAATATCCTTATTTACCGGATTATGTCAATCAGGGACACTCGCGAAGTCATGCTAATAACACAAAAAAAATGAGATTTAGCTCTGACAATTGTGCAATATTGTCTGTTTTTTTTTTGTAGCTTTGTGTTTTTATGTTGTAGGCATATATTGTGGTTCCCGTGATATATAAAGCTCTCCAGTAGTCTATGTCTAGTTAATTTTTCATTCATTTACACATTAATATTTCAAATATCATCTGAAGGACACGCCATACGATTAGACAGAAATTGAATCTGCAAAATAATACGAGAAGTTGATAGCACTTTGACGTTAGCACGAACTATGGGAGCTGGTAGAAAGTTTACCTCTGGCGATATTTAAATTATGAAAAGGTTATTTTCTCAGCACTATCTGTTGATGCGTGATACGTGTTTCGACGTTAGAAACGGTCACGCACCTAAAGTGCTGTGTGCATAGGATTTACAGTCAAGTTGCCTTCGTATTTGGTATCGACGACCAATTAAATGCAAATTCTACTGGGGGAGAGTGGTTTTGTGAAACGCGTGGCCATCCATGGTTTTTTCATTTATCTTTTTGGCACTTAGGATGATGGGGCATGAAAGAAACAATTTCGAAAACTGGTGTTTACGACTCCTATTGATCCTCCTAAATCAAAATCGCCTGACGTGTACGGTTTTAAAATCACAAGAACCGCTTAACTGTATCCAGTTTTGAGAATAAATCATATACTTTAACCACGACTAAATAATCCGTGAAACAAGAAAATGATACACCGCAGAAAATCTAGTGGTAAAAAAAAAAAAACTCGTGCCAAAATTACTGCTATTTATATTGATTAGTTTGAATGTTAACTTTTCAAAAGAGGTCAGTTTAATTTATAGCAGGAGAAGTCAAATTAATATACTGCAGATTAATTTGGTAAGAATCTAATTAACTTTGGACTGTGAAATTAAAATTTAAAAGTGACTTTCTTACAATTAGTTGTAAAAATTAGTATTACGTATAACGATAAGCGTCTTTTTGTAGCTAATTCTCGCAGCTTGTAGGCGATTCTACAATACTGATTAATGACGTAAATATTTTTTGGTGAGCGCGTAACAGCGAGGTTTGCAGAGCTGGTTAGGGTTGATAGGAGGTGAGTATGGAACAACACCGGATTGAAGGCGCGAGGGAAACGAGATATCTTCGAGAAAACTCTCCGACAACGGCATCGTCCAGCATGATTCCCACATGCGAAAATCAGGGGGACCGACCCTGCTGAGAAACGCACCCGGATCGCCTTGTTTGGAGGCGGATGGTCTGATCACTAGGCTACCGCGGCACTTTAAATGGTATGATTTCTGTATCATTTCTTCGTGGGATGCCCATGAAGCGCTATTACGACAATCGTAACACAGCAGCGTTGTTTACCCTATTCTCCCCAGCCCGTTCTTTGGTGGTATACTCCATTTCATATAAGTTTGCATGAATTTGCCCGTAACTTATGGGCAATAATTTGTAGTATTTTGTGATTTGAGGCATTACACAAGACAAAATTTGTGGTACAAATATTTAAATGACCATCTCAGGTTCATCTTAGAGCTAAAAATGTCTTGCATTGTGGAAAAAAACACAAAATATTAGATATTATTGCCCATAAGTCGCTGTCATATTTATCCGAATTTAATGAAACATAGTATAACTTTCTTTACAGAGCGTATTGGAAAGCTGGTGCACCGGTACAAGTGTATCAATCTGCCTCGTGATTCTGTTGAAATATATCTGAGATATCTACGTATCTTTTGATAGTAAAAGCATTTTACAATTTGTTCCTTATTTTTTAGCCCATCGGTGACTAAAAAATTTATTAGACTTTAATATGAGCACGAAAAAGAGGTTTGTGAAAAAAAAAATAGTATGCACCTTACTTCAAATGGGCAGTGATGCTAACGAATTATATGATCGATGCACTTTGACGACATCTAAAAATTATATTATTGCAGAATTATCATGCGCTAGGAATAATAGTAGTACAGCTTAATGGTGGAATTATATACACGCGACAGAAGCAACAATACTATGTCCGCCAATCGGCAACGATGTTTCTGTGACGTCAGCTCGACAAAAGTGTGATATTTATTGCCTTTATTTACACACTACACACTTCAGGATGCCAGTAGGTATTTAAAGTATATTACAAATAAACGAAAAAAAAATCCTGAAATACTGTAAACATATGTGGCTGTCATAGTAGAGGTTAGTTATGTAGTGGCAATGAACTATTTACACGCATGCATGAAGCATGATGGATATTGACATAAATAAAATATATCGTTGAATACACACATCTCATGGCCTACATTTAAATAACATAAGCAAACCATTTCTAGCCTCAAATATATCTGAACAAATTTGCACCGTACAACAGGTTAAATAACCTTCTTGATAAATGGGTTATCAATAAAGCCAGTCACGAAGTTGTAAATGCAGTTAGTAGTAATAGTGTAAATTGCATTTCAAATGCTTCCTTAGGTAAACTTCATGCCTTGACAAAAGAGTATAAACGTTTTATGACTAATAATAAATGTCATTTTTCCGTGTAAAGGGTCAACGACCTACGTACTGTTGACAGTTCTAGCAAGACAATATCCACATCAAAACCTTTTCGAGATTTTAATTTCACGCAAACAAATTACTACAGGTGATACTGATACATCAAAATATGTGTAGTTTATATGGTAAAAAGTGTTACTTGAAGGTTATAAAATCATGATCTCTATTGATATATTGTGCGTTAGTGAACATTGGCTCTTTAACGCAAATGGGGCATTTTGTAGTATCACACATTATTTGTTAGCATCACATTACTGTAGAACCAATAGTAGAGGCTTTAGTGTTTGCATATACTTAAAAAGTAATTTCTCGTACACAAGTATTGTTGTAAGTGAATTATGTATAGATAACGTATTTGAAAGCTGTTGCATCGATGGTAGTGCTCTAATTATGTGTGTGTTAGTTGTATATAGCTCTCCTAGTTCAACAGAATATGATCTCTTTTTCAGTAATATTGAATTTTCTCTTTAAAAAATTTGCATACGAAAAAAATATGTGGTGAGTTCAACATAGATTTTAATAATTGTAATATACATACTAGAAAGCTATTGACTTCATTTCACCAATTTCATATTGAAGTAACAACTACCGACGCCAGTCGTCATTCAAAAAGTGTAAGAAAAAGTATTGATAGCTTCGCAACCAACATTGATTCTTAATTACAGTATATGAGGCTCAAAATGTTGAAACGATGTTACCGGATTACTAGGTGCAGAAAATGAACAATAACCTAGGCTTTAGTCTCTCACAGTATTGAAATAAATGCCTATATACGTATTCAAATTCAGAAGAGACTTTAGGATTGATAAATTTCTAGCATTAAATTATAGCTTGTTACATGAAACATGGTACGGTACATATAATGAACCTGCTTCTAATGCTGCATGGAATAAATTCATAAATATATTCATTCTTATGTTTAATAAAATATTACCTGGAAAGTTTACTAAAATCTCTCTCGATAGGAAGTCAACTTGTATGACTAAAGGCCTAAATATGTACTTTAATAATCTAAATGTCATTTAAATTTAAAGCAAAAACTATGTCTTATTTAAATGCTTACAAGACCTGAAATAAAATTTTTAAAAAATCTTGCTGTTGCAGCTAAAAAGTTAGAAAATGACAAAATAAATAAACTCAAAGAACTATCTAAAACCACGTGAGATTTAATTAAAAGTGAAACTAAGCAATCTGGCCAGACAAAAGACTTTACCGTGACGTTAAACGGAACTAATGTAAATAGCAAAAAAGATAGAGTACACATTTTAATGAGAATTTTTCCACAATGGCACAAAAACATAAAGTTTCAAACAACTCCAGTCATCATAAAAAAATGAATTTCAGAAATAATGTTAATATTTTTTCTATTAAACATATTAATGGAAATGAATTAATGGGTGTTATAAAATAAAAAAATAAAAAAACACAAATTCAGTAGGAATTGATGGTATTCCTATAAAATAATAAAATACTGTATTGGCAATATAAAATTCCTGTAATCGACATATTTAACAAAGGTTTAATAAAATTGAGTTTTCCCAGACTGCCTAAAAGTCTCCACAAAGTCATTCCTCTCCACAAAAATTTAATGTAACTGATGTAACCTATTTACTATTACCTGTAATAGGATGTAGCATATTTCCTATTACCTGTAATACTGAAAAAAATCATTAGAATCAGTTATTTGATATTTTTGAATGAGAACAATATTTTATTGTGTATTGAATTTGGCTTTCAAAATAGCAAACCAACTCAGCACGCAATATATCAACTTATGAGCAGGGCTTGCTGATCTCTCCAAAACCTTTGATTGTGTAGACCGTAATTTGCTGCTACAAAAAATGCTTTAAAGTATGGTATAGTTGGCTCTTCTCTTAAATTGTTTAATTCATATATTTTTTATGTAACTCAGTATTGCTCTCTCATGTAAATAACAGAAAACGTGTTATTATACATCAGGTACTACAATGTAAAAGTTGGTGTACCTCAAGGCTCTGTCTTGGGGCCAATACATATTTTGATAGTTTTAAAATGATTTTCCTGACTGTTCAAGTAATGCTAATGCTATCATGTTCGCTGATGAAATCTCTATAGTCATTATGGATAAGAACAGAAAACAATGCCATACTGTTATAAATTCTGCATGATTATAAATGATAAAATGGTTTGAAAATAATAAATTAACTCTGAATATATCTAAATCACCACTTATGTTTCTCTCCTACAGAACATTACCGCCCGTAGCTAACTTAGATATGCCCCTTCAACTCAACAATGACACTATGTAAGTTGTAAAAAATACAAAACTTCTTGGTCTAACCATAGACAATAACTTCACATGGAAAACACATACTGCCCAGTTATGTTTTGTTTTCCGCTCTATTGAAAAACATGTTAACTTACGGCAGTTAAATATTTATATTGTGCAAATGTTAAGTCTATGTAAAACTATGGGATAATTTTCTGGGGAACGTCACCTGAATGGAAAAATATATTCAAGACCCCAAAATAAAGATTGTGTGCATCGTAGCTTCCATTAAAAAATACCAAGTTCCTGTAGATCGTACTTCAAAAAGCTTAAAATCTCACTTTACGTACCTTATGTATCTATAATGTTATAATTTCTGACTAACCAACAGAGAGTATCTAAAAATGAAGGTATTCGCTCATATAACAGTAGAAAAAATAGGATATTCATACCTCATCATATCGCACTAATAATTCTGCTCAGTGTCCTTATAACTCTGCTAAAATAGTTATTAATAAACTGCCCAAAACACTTCAGAATTCTTACAAAATTAACAAGTTAGCTTTTATCAAAACTAAACCTAGTAACTATATTATTGATAAAACATATTACAGTGTAGATGATTATTTTTATGTACCATCCATAAGCTATTTACTACGTTGATTTATTGTTTTTTAATATCTTAGCTTGTTTAGGTTCTTTTTAAGTATTGTGGTACTGTAATATTATAGTATTCAAATTTTTTTACTTTTTTATATGTATGCGTACGTATTTTATACTTTTTTGTTTTTTGACAATTCCCATCACATGGGGTCTATGTTTGTGTAAAGTGGAAGCTAGTGAAAATAAATAAACATGTAATTTTTTTTTAGTATTTGTTGCGTGGCAGCCAAGCTAGTGCGTGCAATAACAAGGCTTTTTAGAGTTGCATCTGTCGCGCCTATGTGATTCCACTGGTGGAGAGTGCTGTGCTCTATAAGCATAAATAACATCCACCGAATAACGGGCTGTAGATGTGGGGCCTGAAGGTGCTGGTGTTTTCTGGTGGGTGACATGTCACTCTGCGATAGAGCAGCGACGATATGGCCCGTCAAGTTTCCCACATACTTTGATACGAGTGTAGTTCTTGCTGGAATCGAGCCTCGGTTACCGGTGAGGGGATGGGCCGTCCGAATACCGCACGCCGGGAATCGTTTGGAGAGAACACTCTCTCGTGATCTCAGAATGATCCCAGACCACCTGATGAAAAGAGGGAGGAGCATACAGAGAGCACAACAAAACTAGTAAAAGAACAAACTGCTTTGTAATTCAGTCTTCGGCACAGTAAGTTGTTTTGGTTTACGGTTGTTTTGTACCTCCCGTGAATTCATTATTTGATACCGGCTTCCGAGGAGCTCAAGGTTCATTTAAAACGCTACTCGGTCCGTAGGAACTGATTCAAAGACAAGCTTGCGTCTACGAGATTGCTTTGTCATTGTACTGCAGATGGTCTCGGCTAATTGTGTCCAGACAATGGAAGTAATGATATTATGTTGAAGTCATCTCGTGTCTGGTATCAATTAAGCTCTAGCATCTCCCAGTCCACATCGTGTCAGGCGAAGTTCGACTAGGGGCGGGTGTACAAGAAGTGAAATGTTATTATTTCCTCGTTGTTACGATTCCTGAAATTGGAAGGTTGGTGCGCAAGTGTAGTGCCCAAGTTCTACCTTAGACGTTTCATTTATATTTATTAATATTTATTGTATTACAGTGTATATCAAAGAAATTCTTTAACTCAGAGGAAACACCCAATTTAGCTTATATACCTCTCATAATTTTATGCGTTTTAGATTTGTTAATTGCAGCCAGTGAATAAAAAAACTTTCTCTAAACGGATAACAAAATTCGTATTAATGTCGTTGTGCTTTCGCTCATCTGATACTGTACTGATGTTTACTTAAGGGCGCGGTTCATCTCAGTTTTCAACGTCCTTTTTATTTTCATATTTGGACCAGATATTTTTTCCATATTTTAGACATAAATTGGGATTAAATCTTTCTCTTAGGAAATTTGTGTATCTCTCATAGTTTTCGCGTGATGAGTCGTAGACGTCAAAATTTCCACTTTACGGGTTTATGTACGCCACTAAAACCAACTGACATACCAAAGCGATAAAATTCATAGTGTATAAAATTGTTGTTAGCTATGATTTGACGTTATATTAAAACAAAAAGTAAAGTATATTTGTATTTTATAAAAAAATGCTGAATTTTTAAATTAATATTAAAACATTTAAACAATTTTTTAAAAATACAAAAAAAATATATTTTTGTTTTTATACGTGTCAAATCACAGCCTACAACATTGTTATACAATGTGGACTTTTTCGGTTTTGTATGTCAGTTGGTTTTAGTGGCGTACATTAAACCGTAAAGTGCAAATTTTGACGTTTACGACTCATTTCGCGAAAACTATGAGAGATACACCAATTTTTTAAGAGGAAGATTTATTGACAATTTATGTCTAAAATAAGAAAAAAATATAGGTGACCGCGCCCTTAACAGCACATATTCACAACTGTCCTAAATAAGTCAACTTCATAGACTATTAATCTTAGCACTTAAACGTTCTTCATGTGCCAGAAGTTTAATCGGGCAATGGCGTAGTGCTTTAATAACCTTAAATTAGGTTTAAGAAAGCAATGTACGCTCATGCCTAAGATCAAAATCCGACTCGGTTTTTCCGTGTGAAGCCGCATAGGTTACCTCAGCCACGAAGATCGCTTCTTGTCGGTATGCGACGGTACTGCAAGAGAAATAATTCTTAGGGTTCTAAGGCTGTTGGCAGCGTTGTTATCTAGCACGCAGAATGCTGATTGATCTGAGCTAAAGATCACTGTTTAGAGCATTGAATAAAATATTAAGTGATCCGAATCTTGTTAAAACAATTTACTCAACTGGATGTAAGATTCAACGTGTACATTTTCTGTCATATAGTGACTTATTTACTTACTTCTTTACGCAATCGGAAATTATTATTAAAATTTTCTTACAATTCGCTGGCATATCATCTTCCGCCATAGTAAAGCGTCAACTTAAGGAGAAGTGCTAGATAATTTTCTAGTATTTTCAGTTTTCGAGCCATAACATTTATTCAGATTGTTTTATCAAAAATTTCTTTTTGACAAGACATAGGATATATTCTTGATAAACTACTGTACATAAATAATAATGGAATCTTTAATTACTTTGTCATGCAGAATCATTGCAAGGGAATTATAGGATAACTTGCAAGAGTGATTACAATTCAAATATAAGATGACCGTCACTGTTATTATCTCCAACACTCATCACAGATATAATATATTTGCCAAAATTGTTTTAAAAGAGAAGTTATTGCAGAAAATCGATAAAAAATTAGCATTTAGCTCTCCTTCATAAGCAGCTCAACAGAAATACATCACTTTCCCAAGATATTTGTTCATAAATTTTACAAAACAGCAACCGCTTCATAGCTTTCCTGCTATCAGCTTTATGCATCGACATGTTGTTTCTGCAAGTTAATTATTTTTTATTATTTATGCTACACAGCAACTGCCATTTTGCGACTTTGATAGGTGATTATGCTAAAACTATGGGACCTATTTTTTTATTTAGGGAAATGACATGTTATCTTATGTGTAAAAGTTGAACAGTGTTTGGCACAGATATAAAATTTTGGATTTTTACGGGTCCAACGTCCTTAACAGCTAGGTCTTCAGCGCTGATGAGGGGTGATAATATGTGAATATGGAGCAGCGCCGAAATGAAGGGACGGGTGAAACGGGAGATCCCTCAGAAAACTCTCCGACCAGTGGCATCATCCGGCATGATTCCCAAACGGAAAAATCCGGGGACCGACCTTGCCGGGAATCGAACTTGTATCTCCTTGGTGGAAGACGAATGGCCTGACCATAGACTTATCTTAACTTGGACGTGTAACAATGCAGTACAGTCGTGTGTTGTGCAAACGAGCTGTCATGCCTTGTAACTGTGTTCTTGCTTGCACATGCATTTAGTTTAAAACCGACCATCAAGTGAAACGCCAACCACACGTTGTCAGTCTCGTTGCTTTAGAGTTTTATTCGCCCTCCATTATTTGTTGGCGATGTATATGAAGCATTGTCACGTCACCACTGACCGTGTCAAGAGCACCTGTTTTATTCAATACGACGTAGGTACTAGGCACGATGAGCCCATCGAACGACCATGTCATATAACGGGTATCAAGTTGTATACACTTCAGAGTTAGTGGACAATAGGTTTTTTACGTCCGAGGCACGGAAACAGGGAAAGCGACTAGTCGAATATAACACGTCCGTCAAACACCTCGTTGCCTCTAGGAGTGGAAGACTAAACAAGCGTGCAGTGTTTTCGCAGAAACAGTTTTTCAACGGGACTTCAAGCGATGACCCTGTTATTTTATTTGTGGAAAGTATGTGGTGTAGTCCAATGCAGGTTTCTATGATTTAGTTTCCCGATTATGGTTGATATTTTTCTGCTACAGCAACGTGAAAAAATAAATATTCAGAACTTTTGAGGAGCTTGGAAATCATGTTTTTAACTATCGGAATGCATTTTTAAAATCACAGGGACACAGTTTGAAGTGTGTCTTATTTTTGTAGGTAAACGCATTGCGAACATTTTAATAGTTACACAAGAAAAAATACTTTCCGTACCACGCTACATCACGGCTCACGCGTCCGGTCTGCTAACTCTTAAGAAGGTGGTCACTACACTATGCGAGTGAGTGAGAGATTTTGGTCAGTGCTTAACATCGAGGTCTTTAGCGCTTGTGAGGGTTTACATGAGGTGAGTATAGAGCAGCACCGGAATGAAGTGGCGGGGGAAACGGGAGATCTCCGAAATAACCTGCCGACCAACGGCATCGTCTGGCACGATTCCCACGTGCAAAAATGTGGGGCCTGACCTCGTCATGAATCGAACCTGGATCGCCTTGGTGGAGGCGAGAGGTCTGACCGCTCGGCCACCGCGGCCCGTCACTACTATGTATTGTATCTAGGTGGACGTTTTTAACACTGATCTTTCCGTGTGGTTTACATCTAGACTATGTTCAAAACGTATGGATTTATTAAACGTCTTTTTGGATAACTTCACACTGAGAGAAAGAATTGTTTCATTATACTAAATATATTTGTTTGGGTGATGTTTGATTCAGCTAAACAACATTTTGTTGGTAAGACCAAACTTCGAGTCCTCCAAACAAATTTAATTATTTCCCTCAATCAAATTATTCATTTAAACGCACTTTGTTTGTGCCAAACTTATATTTGGTTACTACAGCACGTAAAATAAATATTTTGTGTAAACAAACAACAAGTTACAACTTGTCAACAAAATAATATTGTTAGTTATGAGTGATGTGCTTTGAACTAACAATTTTTTTTCGATGGACTAAATGATTTTGTTGGCGAAACTAAATCCATTTGGTTGACTTGCGGAAGATGGCAGACTGGCGTGCGTGAGCGACAAGATGGCGAACACAGTATACCTCAACTTTCAAAATATAAGCTTGTGCGACGAGTAGGACGTCTAAACTGTTAATTAGCATAATCCAAGTATCTTAATTTTAGCTATAACAATTTCAAAATGGTTAATTCGATCGATCACAAAAGAAAATGGTATAAACTTGAAAAAACACCGCAGCTATACGTCTTGTTCTTTGTACTGCGGTGCACGGCATTAATTTGGTAATATTATTTGATGTCGTTTACCTTTTCGTAGACGGAAAACAAACATATTTGAAAATAAAGCAGTACAATCATAATTTAATATTAGGCCCCACTATTCCTATACAAATAACAATCTTCATACCACAGAAGCATTCGTATCTCAGTCGGTGAGGTCATGTCTAAAAAGATGCAAGTCAAGGGATAATGGGTCAAATCCCGGCTCGGTCGTAGTTTTTTTTTTTTTTTTAAATTTGCCTCAAACAAATCAAGGGAACAAAATAATTTGGTACGAGCAAACAAATATTTCGTTGCCTCTATACAAACAAATGATTTGTTTGCACCAACAAAATTTTTTTCTCAGTGCAGTAAATACGAATTTCACAATCGAATTTCAAGGTCTTCCTTACGAATTGAGCTAGGCTCTAAGTTGCAATGCATATTTGCCATCATTTTTCACGAAAATTCACCTCCCGAAATATTTTGGGTGAGTTTCCGAACGTTCTGTACACTGTAGTACGCCATCACTCTGTTGCCTAACGAATAAAATAAAATAAAATATTCCAATTGCTGCAAATTTAGAACAGTGTGCCCTTTTCATGTTAATACACGGAATAATAAGAGTGTTTGTAATTGATGTTAAACAATAATGTTAATATAACGGACTGTGTGTTCATTATACTCTGTGTGGTAACGAGTATTTTTTAAAGATTGGTTTTAATGTAGTTCAGTCGCCGCGAATAACTGAGAGTAGAAACAGCTGGGTTATTATTGTCAAACAACCCCCCCCCCCTCCTAATAGTTCAAAAATGTAGGCTATGTTTTCTTTCCTTCAGACATGTAATTATAGGAGCACAGTCTCGTTACACGGTTCATCGGTGATTATAGGCCGAACTGGTAGCATGTTTCCCCGAGTAAGGTTTATGGGTCTCAACTGGTGGTGCGCTACGCCGCCAGTGGGGCTCGGCATCAGTCGTCATATTGAATTATTTTATTTTTCTATCTTATGAAATTCTGAGAAGAAAAATGTGAAATGTGTTACTATAATATCAATTCTATTTACCTTGCGCTACAACAAAAGCATCGCAGTTGAAATTTTGATATATATTTAAGCCGTAACCAGCCGAGCAATTTTTTTTGTATTGTTATTTTCCTCGACTGATTACGGCTTAAATATATGTTAAAAGTTCAACTGCGATGCTTTTGTTGTAGCGCAAGGTAAATAGAATTGATATTATAGTAACAAATTTCACATTTTTCTTCTCAGAATTTCATAAGATAGAAAAATAAAATAATTCAATATGACGACTGATGCCGAGCCTTAAGGGGGAGTTTAGACAATTTTATTGTATTTTCAGTTTTTGAGCCATTGTATTACCAAAATGTTCCCTTCGACAAAGCATAGGATATATTCTTGGTAAACTGCTTGACACACATAATAATGGAATTTTTCATAGTTTGTCATGCAGAATCTTTGCAAGATAATTATAGGTTAACTTTCATGAATTCTCTTGCAATGATTCTGCATATCAAATTAATGAATGATTCCATTATTGTTTGTGTCAAGCATGCTACCAAGAATATACCTTATACTTTGTTGAAGAGATAATTTTTAAATACAATTTTAATAAATATTGTGGCTTAAAAACTGAAAATACAGTAAAATAGTCTAACACATGGCCATAGTGTTCAAATTCGTTTAGTATCCAAATTTTATGTGTTTACGAAATAGTATTAGTTGTGTAGACAATACTCGTGAGTACAATTTCCTCTTATGAAACAATTTTACCTTGCACAATTTTCTCATAACAGTGCATCGAAGTCAAAACTTGCATAATATTCTCATATGCAAATAGTTTAAACCAGTTGACTTACATAAACTAAATAATTCACAGTGACACAACATGCCATGGGTTACGTCGGTAAACTAATATTTAAAAAAAAAAACTCATAATGAACAACTTTCGTGTTTAAAAATTTTTGCTGTACTTTTGCAATTTTTTTATATTTAAAATATTACGTTGTGGGTTTATACATGTTGGGTTACGTAGCCAATGAAATGTTATTTCACTGAGCGTTATTTCATTTGAGTGTGTCAATTTGTTATCACTTTCCGCATGACAGCGTAACATGAAAATTTTAACTTTGACGCACCATTATGAGAAAAATATGCTAATTTAAAACTATTTCGTAAGAGAAAACAGTAGGCCTGCTCAGAAGTGCCGTCTACAAAACTACCATTATTTCATGAAAATATTAGTTTATGATTTTACACTACATGAACTCCATTACGGTGGCAGTCTTCCTAGGCCGCCGATCGGCGTGCAGAGCATTGGCCGTTACGAGTTTATTACAAAGTTTTTCAGAGTGCGTAAATTTTGTCTGCCCAGATCGTTGGAGGCTCCAGTGGAAAGAAAGAGGTTAGGCTTAAAACTGCCAAGAAAGTGGTCCTCGTTTATCCAGAAAGGGAAGGATTTTCCAGCTAGGAAACAAGGAAAATTGTACAAACTTCTATTGACCCTAAAAGTGATGGACTCAAGATACGGAATTTTAAGGAAATAAAATGGAGGGATAATGATTGAGGCAGGTGATGCGGAAACACTCAAAAGTCATCAAAGGCCAGACCAGCAAAATAAAGGAGTTAGGACTGAAATTGGAGTCACCCAGAAAACGAGACCCAAAAGTGGCGATATACGATGTACCTAGGATAGAAGACAATTGGGACCTTCTAGAGATCATACATGGTCAACATTTCAAAAGTACAGAGGTGACGCTTGAAGATTTCAAAAGCAAAGTAAAGGTCGGTCACAGGACTAGTAAAAAGTCAAACAAAGACTATGTAAATGTAGTACTAGAGTGTACTTATGACATAAGAAATCTGATGATTAAGCAAGAAAGAATGTATATTGTGTTTCATTCCTGTAATGTGAAAGACTACCTAGTGCCAACAAGGTGCTACAAGTGCAAAATATATGGTCACAGGACTAGTAAAAGTCAAACAAAGACTATGTAAATGTAGTACTAGAGTGTACTTATGACATAAGAAATCTGATGATTAAGCAAGAAAGAATGTATATTGTGTTTCATTCCTGTAATGTGAAAGACTACATAGTGCCAACAAGGTGCTACAAGTGCAAAATATATGGTCACCTTGCTGCAAAGTGTAGTTCAGAGCAGTGTTGCTCACAATGTGGTAAAGAAGGGTACAAATGTGCAGATTGCCGGAATAAAAATCAAGGAGATAAATGTGCCAACTGTATAAGGGACAACAAGACATTTGAGCACTGAGTTGACTCCAGGGAATGCCCTGCCTATGAGCGAGCAATCAACTTGGAAGCATCAGGAATTGATTATTGCTTCTAGGATGATGAACCATCAATTGAGGTGTGGTCAGATCAATTTACAACGATATGCAGAGACGACCTCTGAGTTGAACAGAGTGGTGATTGAGCACAATCTGAATTTGGTACTGTTCAAGACCCATATGCTACCCTTTGGTAAAGTGATAGAGCTAATTAGTGATGTGTTTACAATCGGTGAGAATGTCCAAGCTGGAGCATTGAGGACAAACAATTTGATAGAAGTGTCTATGATCAGCAGTGTATCAAATACACACCATGTGTGTGTGTGCAGATTACAACTCCATACACCCAACTGAGGATGGTGTCCTCATACTTCCAGTTCATGGATAATACCAGGAATCATCTAGACAGATGGGATGTTATTATTGATCTTCTAAATGGGAAACCACTGGTCATCTGTGGTGATGTTAATGTTAAGACAGAACTGTGGTACTCCCTTACAACAGATGAGGGAGGGGAAGAACTAAATGAGTATATTTTAGTCCAGGAACTTCACATACAGAATCTGGAAGGACGCCTACCAACATGTGTCTCCAGCTCATGAAACAGAGTCCAATGTTGGTGTCACTATTACAAATAATAAAGCACATGGAATGGTACATGAATGGATAGTCACTAAGAACTTCTTGAGTGACCACAGGCTTATAATATTTGAGGTAACTGGTGAGAGACGACAGCAAATTGGCAATGCAGCTGACCCGCAGGATGAGTTAATATATGTGCACAATAATGTAAATTGGGGGCAGTTTGATCTCGCCCTGTTGGATAAGCTAGAAATGGAAGAGGCCAACCTCATAGCAGAAGACCTTGAAACTAGAGCAGTGGCCATCACAAGAGTCATCAAAAGTATGGGTGACCAAGTGCTGAAAAAGTCTCAATGTGGACTCCCGCACATGTCTTGGTGGGACAAAGAACTTGAAGAGGAAAATTGCAGAGTTCGGAGGGCAAGGAAATGACTTCGTAGACTCAGCAGAGAAGAGTGAGTGAGGATGGCAGCTGCATATAAGGTTCTCAAGCAAGCTTACTTCAACAGGGTAAGACACAAGGAAAGAGAATCCTGGACAAAATTTGTGTCAGAGAAAGGCAATGAATACCCCTTTGGTGTAGTGTGTAATGTCTTTTCTGGTAAATTAAAAAGGACTATGCCTCCGCCTTGCCTCAAAGTAAATGGAGTACCACTTAAGGATATGAACCTAAGCATGAGACTGCTAATTAATACTCTGTTACCGGATGACTCCCGAGCTGATGATACAGAGGAGTGTGCCAGCAAGAGGTGTGAAGTGTTACAGCTACCGGCTACAGAGGATTCACAAGAATTCACCCCAGAAGAATTGAAGGTTACCATTCATGGGTTAAAGAATGACAAGGCACCTGGACATGCTGGTCTTGGTGCAGAACTCATTAAGATATGCTACTCACGAATTAAAACTCCTCTACTGAACCTGTACAACGACTTACTCCAGGCTGGCATGTTCCCAAGCAAGAATATGGTAAAAGAGCATTGTGAGGATGCTGCATAAGGGCGAAGGTAAAGACCCGACAAAGGCCAAATCTTACCGGCCACTGACACTGTTACCAGTCCTTGTCAAAGCATTTGAAAAATGTTTAAAAATTAGGCTGATTACAGCATTAGAAGCAAACAGAGCCATAAATGAAAGGTAGTATGGATTTCGTAAAGGCCTTGGTATGGAATTAGCACTCCACGTTGTAAAGGAATTTGTTGACACCTACAATGCCAAATACATTATGGCTATATTCATCGAATTGCTGGAGCATTTGACAATGCTTGGTGGCCGGAAGTTATGTATCAACTTAAAGTCAAAGGTTGCCCGAAGTACATATATGCAGTAATTCTCGATTTCTTCAAAGAAAGAAGAAGCAGGTACAGCTTAAGAAACAATGCCGTGTAAAAACTTCCTACAAAGAGATGCCCTCAGGGATCAGTACTTGGACCAGTACTTTGGGATATTTTATTTGATGGCTTACTAGACCTGCAAATGCCAGATATTTGCACTGTGCTGGGATACACAGGCTATGGGCTCATACTCGTCTCAGGTGGGTCCAGGGTAACATTAGAGAGAAAATCGGCAGAGATTCTACCCCGAATTGAATACTGGGCAAGCAGAGTGAAATTAACCTTTTCTTCACAGAAGACCAAGTGTATGCTACTAAACGGCAAACTTCAACTGTCTCCAGTGGTGCAATTTGCCGGAGGGCCTTTCCAACGTATATTCCAGTAAAAGTACTTGGGAATCATCCTGGATAATACGATGAGCTTCCTGCCACATATAGATTATGTCAGTAATAAAGCTGTTGTGACTTTGGGTCGGCTAAAATCCATTGGAACTACAGAATGAGGCTTAAACTTCAGGACATTAAGACAATCTGTCACAGTGTCTTTGAGGGCATTACCACCTATGGCTCAAACATATGGTATCAGAGCATAGTTGGTGGCAGCGAGAAGGAAGCTCATCAGTGCTCAGAGGTCGGCACTGTTAAGTATCACAAAGGCGTATGCCTCAACATCGAATGACGCATTGCCTGTCCTGGCTGGGGTGTTGCCTGTGGATCTGCTGGCCAGAGAAAGAGGATTATTGGTCGAACAACGCCGACGGCAAGAAGGAATACATTATCATTAGATAAGAAAACGGCTAGAGATCAAACCTTCCTAAGGTGGCATTCAACTTGGGAAACTTCAGAAAAAGGGAGAATTACGTTCAAGCTTTTTCCTGAAGTGGTAGACAGGATGAAGCGAAACTTGATAACAGTAAACCAGTACAGTGCACAACTCATGGCAGGACATGGCAACTTCAAGGCTAAGTTGTACAGCATGAAATTGGTGGATTCACCTTTGTGTGATGTTTATGGGACATACGATACGATGGAGCATGTAGTATTGGAATGCCCCATGACCGAAAACATCAGAGAGGAATTGAGGACACAACTACAAGACTGCGGGATAGTTAATGTAGACCTGAAAGCTATACTGTCAAACAGAGAAATTTTTGAGAAGTGGAACATCTTTGCTACAAAGATTGGGAAACGACTCGAAGATTTCGACCAATGGTTAAGACAACTGGAGCAGGAGTAAAAGGCAGTAAAGATGCTAGAAAGATTGGGTTCCGATGACCAATAAGGTGCCGCCTGGGTAAAGGCCTGGTTAAAATTGGGTCTTGACTAACACTGATTGACGAGGAGGGCAAGTTTTAAATGGAATACCGGCAGAAAGCAGTGTTTAGTAATTATGCTAGCACAGGCACAAAATCATTAAGAGGAGTCGCAATAAAAGAAGAGGATATGTGCCGTGCATTGATTCACTCGTCCGAGTACAGTTTCAATGCGGGTGTGCTGGCCTTCGGGCCTAAAACTTGGATTTTTGTTTGTGTAACTACTAAATTAAAAATGTTTCTAATACGTTTATCTTCGACACACTTCAAACTTTGTCCCTATGATTTAAAAAATGCCGTCCGCTTCTTAAAAAACATGATTCCGAAGCTCCTCAAAACTGCTAAAAATTGTTTTTTCAAGTTGTTGTAGCTGAGAATATATCGATCGTAATCGTAAAACTAAGCCATAGAAACCTGCATTGGACATTACCACAAACTTTCCACAAATAAAACAACATGGTCATCTCTTGAAGTCCCATTGAAAAACAGTTTCTACGAAAACACTGCATGCTAGTTTAGTTCTTCGCGCCTAGAGGCGATGAGGTGTTAGACGTGTTACGTTCGACTTATCGCCTTCCACGTTTTCGTGCCTCAAACGTTAAGATAAAGCTACCATCCACTAACTCTGTATTTTAAGTCTTTAACTGTTGCACAATTTTTTAAAACAGTTTATAATATGTTACCTAATTTTCTCGATACAAGATACACAATGGTTTCAGCCAATTATGCAATTAAGGAAATTCCCAGTAATGAACTAAGTAGCCAAAGCAGCGTAATTTTTTGTTACAGCGAATTTAGACTATATAGTGAAACAATATTTAACAAAACTGCAACAATTTTTCGATACAAATAAGCATCGTGAAAGGAGTAGAAATTATGAATCACGATTATGCAACCAGGTACTGTCAGGTCATACGATGCCCTCTGCCAGAGCGTTCAGCTGTTACGGGCACGAATGTCAAGGGCAGGCTATGTGTACCGGAAGCCAGGTATTCAGCTTCACTGTGCGGCTTCCTGTTCCGGCCACGCCGAGCTGTCACTAGTGTCGCGAAGGTTGATCAAGTCAGGCAGCGCACCGTGCACTAAGGTTGTGTGCCTACCGCGAACTACGCCACTCTTTGCTGCTTCTCCTCGTCGAACATATTCTCTTGAGGCTCAACGTCTAGCACTCTCAAGTCATCATCATAGAAACTGCTTACCTGATAACTCTCTCTTTCTCGCCCCAAGCAGCCGAGCTTATCACTACTTATGTTTTACGTAACAGAGTTTGGCCTCTCCCAATTTTTTATATAGATAAAATAATGATCCATAGTTAAAATCGCATAAATACTGTTCAAAAATGTTTCTAGTGAGTCCAGCCGACTGGACTTTTTAGTATTTTTGTCGGACAAAAAGTCTATGTCAGTCATTTTTCCTTCCGATTTTGCATGTACCAATTATTTCCCATTCACTCAATCCCATTTTATAAGTTTTTACGGTTGGACAGTGTTGTTGATTAATTTTTTTCGTCCGTTTTCAGTACATTATTTAACGTCTTGAATCGTAATGCGGATTTTAGTAGAGTGAGTGTGAGATATTGGTCAGCGCTTAGCTGCGAGGTCTTCAGCGCGAGTGAGGAGTGACATGAGGTGAGTATGGAGCGGCGCCGGAATGAAAGGGCGTGGGAAACGGGAGATCCTCGAGAAAGCCCGTCGACCAACGGCATCGTCCGGCACGATTCCCACATGCGAAAATCCGGGGACAGACCCCGCCGGGAATCGAACCCTGATCGCCTTGGTAGGATGAGAATGGCCTGACCCATCGACCATCGCGGCCCCAATTTTAGTAGATAAGTTGTAAAGTACATATACATGTGCATATGTTTTCCGTCGTTATCTCGATTTCTCATATATTAATTTTCCTATTACTTTCGTTGTCCGTTTTTCATGCTTATGACAAACATTTAATGAAGTTGAAGATTTTAGTTTTACTTCGAATGGTTGTGCGCATGAAGGGCACAAGACTTCATGAGGATCTAGAATCTCTCCAGTAATAACCCTGTTTCAACAAATTTAGTTTGGGTCCGGGTTAGGACGCAGTGAATCGCCGGTATCTCCTTTACCTCATAATGTGCACAGCATCACTTTAAGGGCGTTCCAGAGGGAAAAATATAATAATTTTGAATTTGTATGAAACAGCGTTAGTTTTATAGACGTTACTTTGGAGAACATTATCCTCCCAAGTAACTTCTGCAAAACTAACACTGTTTCATACTAATATACATTTTTTCCCCACTGGAACGCCCTTTAACACTGTTGTAATTCGTCATACCTATGAAATGTTGCAGAATTGCATGTCAATATTTTGGGAGTACAGATCCCAGAGGAACAAAACATTTCGGGCCTATGTTAATATAACAGTCTCTGATCCTTTAGATGTGAGGATTGTTCCTCTAAGATATTCACATGTAATTTTGCAATAGCCTGTATAAAAATAGTGTCAATATGTATAATATGTGTCCCTTCTCAGGCAATACTATGATTGAAAGACCACGGTGAATGTAGGGGCGGCATTCTCATGCCAAAACTCGAGACGCCTCTGCCGGGTACAGAATCCGATTGCCGCGATAAGAGGCGAGTGGCCTAACTACTTGATCATCATGACCTTTGAGACCTCGTAATAATTATAGTGTAGGTAGTATGTTTTCCCTTTTGTTCCGCCGCAGTGTTCTCAAAATATTCAGCATCTGCTAGAGACATCAATGATGGTCAAGCAGTTAACATAGTAATATAATCCTATTGGCGTATCTACACGTTTCTTTCTATATACATAGAGCCAGCTCCGAGGTACATGGCTGTTTATCTGAATTGTCGTAATCGGGATTATTGGAAACGTGGGCGACGAATTATGATACTTAACCTCACTGAACTCCCACGTTCTTCTGCTGTATTCTCGTACAAGGCACGAATAAAGCCGTGACCTGGTTTTACTTGGTTAATCAGTGTTTGGTGACCAAAAAAACTTGCTTTTGTGTGGGTAGTGACAGCGGTTTCCACATAGGCCTCGCCGCCTCTCAGATCTTTCAATGTGTGCAGCTTTTGTTGTTCTTGTACTTTGGTTTGCTTCTGTGTAAACGTAGCAACTGAATAATGGATATTGAAAATTACAGTTAAAGATACACAGTTGTAGAATTTATTATTGCAAGGGCTTTTAAAACATGACTGTGACGGTATCACCGTAGGGATTTGTCGTAAAATGCACTATCGTACGCAGCTTCTGTATTCGGCGATTGTGACGAGACGAGTGTTTCAGTATTCAGTCAAAACATTCGTGTAGCGTATGTAAATAAATTACGCTGACTAACTCTGGCACAAAGGCTTTCCAATGACGGTATAGTTCGTAAAAGTGGAGACGACAGACAGATTTGTTGCAAACAGTACCATGCTATTATGTAACGACAAAGCATGCAATCGATGAGTTAGTTGGAGGTATTTTCGATCGTAGGTTGCATACGTGTTTCCGCATTTGATTACCGTGAAGCATTACCCTCTTGAGTCATTTGTGAATCTCATGCAAATTCACTGATAAGAACCATGTCACTCCCGAATTGATTTCCCTGTTTTGTAATAGTACATAATACTCACGTTACTCTTATGTGTGCAGACAGGGAAGTTACAAGGTTCAGACTGCCACGCTCGACGATAACCACCATTACTTTTGTTCGCGGCGCGCCAAACGGGCTTGTAGTGATTTTCGTACTAGTTCTATGAGGCTTTAAGTAAGGGATGACTCTACGACTTTACTTGTGGATAGCTTATAGTAAAGTCTAACGTATGCTTCTAGTGTTGTGTTTTACGAATCTGGGTGGAATCGTTTATGTTACATCAGTAAAAAAAATGATCGTGTAATTAACTCTGCGCCGCTGCCAGAGAAGTAAGACACCCGCGCATAACAAACATTTGAATATTTCCATTACAAGCAGTCACCGAGACAATAGGGACCTTGCGAAAAATTAATAGCAGTTACGGTGTATTGATTCCAGCCGTAACGTGCATAAACCTACTTACACACAGAGAGTGTTTTCACTACAAGCCAGCCAGCTTACAGTGTTTAGTGGAACAGATTTCAACAGCTTTGTTTACGTGACAATATATTTACACTCGAGCAGTAAAACAAATTACTTCAATGTCTTTGCCGGTTAGGTTTTGTTGTTTTATTCTCCTTTCGTTTATTGCGTCGTCTCACATTGGGACCAAATCGCCAAAACGTGGACAAAAGTCTCAAAATTAATTTTAGTTTAGAAAAAGTTAGATTTCTTATTGCAAACACAATTGTTTAGTGAAAACTAAATTACCTTGATTTACTCGTAGCTGTGTATGCGATTTTCAAAATTCGCACCTAAAGTGGACACTCACTCATACTTTCTATACAAAACACTTCATTTGTCGCTTAGTTCGAAGGGTCGTTGCGTATTAAATACGTTTCAATTTACTATTTCAGCTAACGTGCATTATATTAGTTTATCTACGAAAAGAACACACACTTCAAACTATGTCGCTATAGTTTTAAAAGTTCGGCACGTCTATTAGAAACATTATTTTCTAGCCCCTCAAATGGCCAAAAACGGATTTTCCAGACTACCGTATCTGGGAAAATAACAACCGGATTCGAAGAAGAAAACAATACAAACAAGCATTAGACTTTGAACTATCCCGCCCCGAAATATGGACAAAATTTTTTTCACTATTTAAAAATCTTCATATTACTGCTACTGGTGTATTCAATGCTTAGATAATAAAACTGACCTAAAAACACCATATATAGTACATATAGCTTAAATAGTAAATTGAGTCGTATTTAATACGTACTAAGCTACAAATGAAGTTTAGACAGTCAGAGTTAAGTGTCAACTTAGGCGCGAATTCTGGAAAATGCATGTATATCAATGAGTAAATCAAGGTTTTGCACTGAATGTAGATGTTTGTAATAATACATCCAACATTTTTCTTAACTAAAATTAATTTTGAGACTACTGACCACGTTTTGGCGACTTGGCCCCATTGTGCGTCTGTCTGGATACGACTATATTCTGTTTCTGCAACTAATTTGTGTTTTTTTTTTATGTTCTGTTGTTTACATATTTGTCGTCCTTCTGGGTACGACTATATTCTTTTCCGGAATTGTCTATATGGTGTATGTTTGTTGACAACAGTCGATACTGACTTTTATTACTATTTGTTTATGATAAGGTTTCTGCAACTCGGTAACATTCACTCGCTATGACGTACGTCCAAGAACGATCCAATTAAATAAGCGAAATTCTCAAGGTCGCGTCGTCATCATCTGACATTACTGTTCTCTGTTTTGTTTTTTGAATGAACGATGCGGGATATTTTGAAGTTAAATGTAAACAGCTTGGAGCTATTTTTTTTTCGCGGCATTGCCTGTGAAGTGTAAGGTGGAAACAGTTCAAGAGTGGCTTATGTACCTCTGTGCCTATACTTTGAGAGGTCTACTGTAGAAGCGGACTATAACCCGCGGCTGTGTGTTCAGGACCGCTAAGTTAAAATATTTATCAAGCCGACGCGTATGCGGTAATCTTCTTTGATTGATGCCCTTAAAGCAAGCTACGTCGAAACCTGTTTAATCTCTTTTACATGTCATCGAAATAAAAAGTTCTATTATTTTACTTCCTTTTGGATTACCGTATGTGTTTCGTAGTACGTGGCTTCAAAATTGCAACACTTCCTCGTGAAATATATTTAGATAAAACGAAGTTTATGATAGTGACGCTGCAGCATTTTATTTGTGTTGTGTTGCTGGCCTACTCGTCTGTTGTTAACGGCAAAAACGTGTCTTCGGGGCCACTCTGCTTTAATCTAAACACTGGCAATCATATTGTTCTTGGAAACAAACCATTTAAATGTTGTAGCTCGATAATTTTGCGTTAGTTGCTTAGTAATTTTACGTTCGACTACGATTCTTGGAACAGGCTAGTTCCTTGCCCGCAGACATTCCGCTCACTAAAATGTTGGCGGGAGATCGCTGCACGCAACCCAGCAAATCGCTGGAAGTAACAATTTTACGGGCTATTATTTAATTTTTTTAGCGTTTTATCTATTCCTACTATTCTTTAAACACAATTTGTATTGTTTTAATTGCTAAGTACTTAAATTTTTCAGTCCCGGATAAAATAATGCACGTACTGATCTGCAAAAATATTAAGAACATGACATGTTTTCACATGTAGTGTCCCGAAGTAGTGTTTCAAATACGTATACAGCATGTTATAATATTGTTGAGATGTAAAAATAAGGGAAATGTAAACAACATTGGCAGACAAGAGAATTTAATAAATGCACGGAGCTTTAAAGAAAAATTGGTTCCGGGCACAGTAGGCCCGAACACAGACACGTTGTTTGCAACAGTCGGCAGGCAAGGAAAATACAGTGATGAGTTGGCTACGATGTAGGATGCGCATCGTCTGTCCATGATCAGTGCGGGGTTGTTGACAAGCCCTTGAGGTATTGTGACCATGAAATGCTTATCACTAGAGATGATGGTTTATCGCGGAAAAACTTGACTATTTTCTAGGCTTCAACATACGTTCAACTTATCAAAAGATTACTGGCTTTTCCTTGTACGTGGAGCAACTGCCCTATTTGACTGAGCCAATAAGAATGCCGCTAGTTTAATATTTAATGCATGTTATTGGTCTGCAGACAGCTACGTTGTGTCAGTGTTTTCAAGGCTACGTTGACACAAAACATTTTCGCGATATACCATCATCTCTACTTATCACAGCTGCATGGTTGTTGATGTCGGCTGGCGAACATGTACTCTGAAAGAAAAAATTGTAAGAAGTCTTCCCTGCAAAATTATTTTGTAGTAAACACAAAATAATTTTGTGGTGACCAACATATTTTTGTGGTGACCATGTTTTTGTGGTGACCATAAAATAAATTTCGCAGGATGAACACCCACAATATATTTTGCAACTGCTGTGTATTCGGATATCTCCCGTCTTTCTACAAGTGCTCAATTATATTTAGGTCCGACGTCAGTGCGAGACATACCACGTGGACAATATCCTCACCCTTTTAATTTTAACTCTTTGACAACTTAGCTACAGTCGCTGTGCGAAGATGTCTAGTTTTCTTTCCCAAAAAGAATAACTGAATGTATGTGAAGGAAAAAAACACACCAGTACGGTAGGAAGTCAGCAACGATGTAACTACATTGGGAAATGTGCAGCTCCGCATGGCCACATAGCATTACGCCGCTCCAAACGATAACTCAGCAACATATGCCTCTCGACAATGTAGTAGAGTTTATTGCGTGTTTTCTTCTCACCCCATATACTGCATACGCCTTGAATAGTTCGGCTAAATAAACTATCAGCCAGTGGCAGATCCAGGGGGTGACTCAGGGGGCCTGCCCTTCATATTGATATTTTATGTATAGTTTATCATTAAAGTATTACAGATTTTTCAAGATGTATATTAAATTTTTTGTTTAGGGAACGCCTTAAAGAGCACCATTTTGCATCTTAAATACTACAATTTTCCGGGGAAGTATCCCCGGACTTTGACTCGGGGTGTGGGTATATCTAATTTTTAAGGATTCCGGGGGGAGGGGGGGCAAATAACCTTGTGGCTGGATCCCTGCTATCAGTCATAAAATTCACTTGAACTTTTTTTTTTAATTTCCCTGTCCTTTTGTTCCTGGCATCACTGAAGTTAATCCATCTATCCATCTCTATAAACCGCATTGTAGACGAGACGTTAAGGTTGGACATAAGTCTCTGTATTGAATTATTTTAATTTTAAATTTTTTATATTCTGAGAAGAAAAGTGAAAAATGTGCGATTATTGCATTGTATGTCCCTTTTGTACTTTGCCGTGCAGGAGAATTTTCCTGATAAAAATTACACTCAAAAATTTCGCTTTCACGAAATACTTATTTGAAATCCAGACGTGAAACACCATTTCGATACGAAATAATTCTTAGCTGCTATTAGCACGCAGACGAAATTTAAAAATGTTGGATGGCTTTTAAATGACAGGTACGTGAAAAACTGTGCATGTCGTGATAGCGGAAAGGGCAGATGGCATCCATAAGTCCTACTACTTTCTGTGTCTACCTACAAGTGCGCGGGGTGAGTGATTGTACGTATATTTGTATTGTTTGCCTGGTTAGATATAAGCTTATAAAAAGTAGTCATACAGCTGACGTCACATCACATGGGAAATTGGTGCTGCGTAGCTCACTTATGACCCAGCGTGGTTTATTATGGAGTGTAGTTAATTGTGAGGATTGAAGCTCGAGTCTCGTTTAGCTAGGGTGAGTGTAGAGATATGGTCAGATCTTAACACCTAGGTCTTTAGCGCCGATGAAGGGGGACATGACTGCGCGTCAGAATGAAGGAGCGGGGATAGCGAGATATCCCCGAAAAAAATCCGCCGACAGGCGGCATCGTTCGTTACTATTCCCACTTGTGGAAATCCGGGGACCGACACCGATGAGAATCGAACCCGGATCGACTTGGTGGGAAGCGAGTGGTCAGACCACTGAGCCAAC
Source organism: Medauroidea extradentata (assembly GCA_003012365.1). NCBI lineage: Eukaryota > Metazoa > Arthropoda > Insecta > Phasmatodea > Phasmatidae > Medauroidea > Medauroidea extradentata. Next base: position 99,578 of record PNEQ01025528.1, read on the forward strand.
CGCGGTCGCTTTGAGCTAGGGACGTAACCTTTACTTACTTCGGCGCCACGTTCATTTGGCGAGGAGTTCGAAGCAGTGAGATCTCGAACACTATCCTTCCGGCGTGATTCTTGAACTTCTGATCACTGGTTAGCTTAGTCAGTGGTTGGGAGCGCCAGCATGGAAAGCATTTTTTTTTATTTTTTATTTTAAGAGCGTGTAACGTCTTCCAAGCATGGCGCAGGTTAAGTTACTGTATGTAAGCCCGAGGTCGGCAAACAATGACCCTTGGACTAACAGTCGTCAATCACCTCGCCTCTTTTTATACGAACAGCGGGAGAACATATTTGTGCAAACATAACTTTATCTGTGCTATTGTAGTATTCTCAGCTACATAAATATCGTCGAGTTTTTCTTTCAGCTCGGATGACTTAGGTGTATATTAATTCTTAAGCCGCCTGCAAAAATAATTTTATTCCGGGCGTGAGCAGCGCGCCGAACAGCCTCCCACCATGTATAACGTGCGGATTATAAACCATAGTGGGCAGAATTTATTTATCCCGGACGTTGTCTGGTACTTGTGTGTAGAGATAGATGGGAAGGGGGGATGACAGTGCAAAAACAAAGACAACTGGACAGCATGCATGTTTATTACTAGAGTCCACAATTTTTCGCGAAAATAATTCTGCAACAGTTTGTTTCAATGCCTTGCGTGCTTCGTGATTATTGGCAGAATGTAATGTTGCACAGACGTGGCTCATTTGACTGTGCCAATAGGAACAAGGTTACTGCGACACCGCACGTCAGTGATTTGCGGGGAGAACCCTAGACGCTGAGAGTTAAAAACAGCCAATCACTGGGCATGAAGGAGAGCTTCATGTGTGCACATAAGGCATTGAAACAAACTATTGCTGAATTCTTCTTGCGAAAAATCGTGGTCTCTATTTATTACTCATCTGGAATCTGTACTAAAACTCCGATGTTAAGAGGACTATGTACTTGTCACAAGAACGGTTTTGTAGTGTGTTACGCGTATTCTTTTTTATACGTGAAACCGCGTGACTAAAGACCGTAATTATAAACGTCCTCCGAAGGCTTGCTGGCAAGCCCCTGGCCTTTATTCGCGCAGCAGTTCGCTGGCGATCTTCCACCCTTCCTACACTATAGTTGTCTGCCGATGGATCGCCAGGAGATCGCCGGCTGAAAGGGAGTTGGATGGTTCTCCTTCATAAAATTTGGCAACACAGCCTCATTTTTAGCAGCGAACATAAACCCATGTGCTCAAAGACCACTGTTATGAACACACCTAACTTTAAAAATAATATCGTTTAGATTTTCTTCTCCTTGTCTGTAAACAATTTTGTTGTCTTTGTAGTGGGACACACGTGAGATATTCGAAGTGATTGAAGGAAGCCACGGAAAAGTTTGACTATGGAAGGTAAAAATTCGACAGTGCGATACACTCCTCCTAACGAAAAAGCATTTTTTTTTGACGTGATAAAAAATACAAAAACATAACTACAAATAAGAAAACTGACTCCGTGTCCAACTACAACAAAAGGAAATGTGTAAGAAAATCACTGCAGAATGTAATGCTTGCGATGTATCGCGCAGAGATGAACTGCAGTTGAAAAGGGATCTTCCATGTCCCTAATATATATTTTGGGTAGTCGCGCATATCTTTGGTCATCTATTTATTCATAATAGTTGACAACTTCAGCCATGTGCCGCATGAATTCGTTAAAATTCCTCGCCATTTTTCATAACTGGTCTCTACAGAACAGCTGGTGATTCGCCGAATGAGGTATGGCCGTCATTCACCTGCAATCTCCCAAAAAGTGGAAACTTGGTGGCGAATGGTTGTTCGCCGGCTATCCGCCGCTCTCTGAAAGAGGTCTATAATGTGCAAAACACCAGATTTGGGTGGAGGGAGATTGGTTGTACTTCGAAAGACGTTTATAATTACCGGCTTTATTCATATTACACTTATCTACGACAATATCACGCACTTCAAACTACACTTCTATAATTTTACAAATCCAGCACGATTATTAGGAACTAGACTTTCGGGCATTACTAGTAACTACTTTTTAAAGACCGCTGCAACTCCAAAAATACTACCTGAATTCGTAAAGTGCAAAACGAAATGCGTGTGCTGGCCTTATTTTATACCTACTATTGAATAATACAATTTTAGGGTCACAACTTAAAATACTAGAGGAAAAAGACTATAGGCTGTTCGGGATAAAGTGAGCACTCACAAAAGCCCTGCTAAATTTCTATTTTCAGCCAATTCGTATCCTTCCACGCGTCACGGCTAACGACGGGAAATGTCTAACCTCTCTGGGCTCGTCACTTGATGTTTACGCGTGTAAGATAAACTGTACAGTCTGTAGGAACCTAATATAGTTTGAGAAAAAAAGTTTATTAATCACATAAAATTCAAATATGTCGATTTCAGTTGATTGTTTTTTCTGTGTTGTGGTATTTAAGTAGGAAATTACACGAAACTACATTCGGCAAATCGCTGCCAACTATACAAGTTGTACGGTAACAATTATTGATGTTGAATTATATGCAGTAACTGCTGGTGATTTTTTCAAAGGTTAAATCTTTAGTACTCACTTCATCCCGAACAACCTTTACTTGGGAAACCTTGCACGCTAGTTTGGCGCGCTGCGAATAGAGGCGATATGCTTCTCGTCCAGCGTGGGACACTGGCTCTTACTACTCTGCTGTTACCACACGTTAAACGCGAAAATTCGGAACCGGTACGCAATACTCTTACGTGGAACAACTTTGTTCAATGCAATTGCTCAAGTATCGATATCGATCAATATTTTAATTATTTTACGTAAAGTTAATAATAATAAACAGTAGTGGTACTCGAGGGCAGGCATCACACCCCAGATTAGACAGACACGTCTACTTAAAATATTTCGTTAGGCAGTAGACTATTTATTTTAATGCGAATATTCACATACAAAATACTGTATACGTAATTCTGAAATAATATTTTTTTAAAATTTTAGAAAATCGATAATTGGGTATTTGAACAAGAAACTTATTTTGCTGGACAATTATGTCTTATTAACCTGGATTTTGGAGGTCGCATTTTTAGAAAGTTGCTATTAAGGCTCGGTTTCAGTCGCCATATTTAATTTTATTATTTTTCGCTGTTTTAGAATTCTAAGAAGAAATATGTTCAGTATACGATTATACCTCAAATTATATTTTCATTTCGCTACAGTACAGATCTTGCGATTTAGCTGTTAACTTATAATTACGCCGCAATTTGTCAGGAAAATTTTGAAAATAAAAAAAAATTGCCATACACATTGCGGCGTAATCATAAGTTAACAGCTAAATAGCAAGGTCTGTACTGTAGCGAAATGAAAATAGAATTTGAGGTATAATCGTATATTGAACATATTTCTTCTTAGAATTCAAAGAGAGTGAAAAATAATAAAATTCAATATGGCGACTGAAACCGAGCCTTATAAGGCCTAGCTCCCAGAATAGACTTCGTTTGTGTGTGTGAGGCAGGGGTAGTAAGGTTGTCGTTGACCGACGTATGTAACGCATTATCGCCTCTCCACGCAAGCCACTCAGCTGACGTGCTGTGCTTCACTGTTATCCTTTTTCGTATGGAACTTTAAGCGATGGCCACATTATTTTATTTATGGGCGTCGTAGTCAAAGTCTAACGCTTGTTTCTATAGTTGTGTTTTTCGAATCTGGTTGTTATTTTTCCAGATACGCCAGTCGGAAAAAACATTTTTTGGCCATTTTGAAGAGCCCGAAAATGAGGTATCTAATAAAGGTGCCTAATTTTTAAAACTATAGCAACATAGTTTAAATGGTGTGTTATTTTCATAGATATACAAATGTTATGTGCGCGGAATATTTTCGTCAGAAAAATAATAGCCGTAACTAGCTGCAACACATTTGAAGCGCAGGTAGGGAGGCCCTTTGAGATTTTCTTTGTTAGCATAGAACGCCGTCTGGCTATATGAATTTCCGTGTCCTTGGCCTAGATATGCCGGCGTGGTAAGGGCGATCCAGACACGATTGTCGAAAACAACATAGCCTCTATGCACAAGGCGTTAACTTGGTGTGAAGTCTTTCCTTTTGCGGCTGGTCTCTATCAGACGTTCAGCTGCGGCCATATCACTTTAATGACTCAATAAAGAAGAAGATGCAAGAATACGGCGTGTCCATCTTGTTCTTTAAATGTCCCGAAATAATGTAACTGCTTATTCCGGCGCGCCGGTGAAATGCCTGAACGAAATTAACACCGTAAACATAGTTAAAATACTTAAGTACCATTCTGACACGAAAAATATCTTAAATTAATTTCGTACGTTAACGAATCATAAATATGTTGTACTGTTGTTGAATAATGGTTATACAACTCTTCCAACACCGTTTGGTGACCTCGGCCGGTGGCGTTATATTTGTGTAAGTAAGATAAAATACTTGATTTCCCCTACATCACTCAAAGCCTAATTTTCTCTTTGCAATTAATGTGTTTGTTGACACCTGACGTGTGCAATAGTCCTACTAATTTCCCATTTATTTGGCGGAAACGTTATTATGAACATGTATGAACGGAAACACTTTTGTGTGTTATCATATTAGATTATGTTCATGGGAGTTATTTGTTTTGGTTTGGATAAATGGTGTTGTGCTCACTTACATTAAGTAATCATGTAATATGGAATGTGCTCCTTGTGTAGTAGTCTCATGAAAAATTATATCGTATCAGCTGTGTCAAGTTTTCGAACCTGTTAAGTTTATAATCTCTCTCTCTTTTTTTTTCTCTGTGCAGAAAAGTGAAGATCGTAAATGCCAGAGCCAGTCAGTATTTGCCACCAATTTCGCTGTAATGCCAGCCCTGGGTGTGAAGTATCGTGTTAGGCAGGGCATAATTAGTTGTGAACGCGCCTCTTTTTTAGACTTCAAACATTAGCATTTGGTTAGTCGTGTTGCCGCTCGCAAGCAAGGTACTTGTTAGATTTGCAGGTAGGTGTCGGGATTACATTTACCTGTTTGCGAGGTTGGTTTAAAAATTCTTATACACCTGCGTATGCCGTAGTCGGCTTCTTTGGCTGGACGTTAGTTCAGCAGCGATCGCTTCGAGATAGTCATTAAACCTTTTTTACTACTTCGTGCTTAGTGTTTATTCCTGGGTTGTCAAGTATTTACATTCGTGTAGCATCTTGTGGCACATGTTGCAGATTTGCTGGTGCTTGGTGGAGACTGTACTCGTATAGCAGGGCACAGACCCTTTGTGGTTTACTTACAACACCCATTACTAATCAGTGCCCACATTGTGCTCGGAGGTTGTGATACTGTAAATACAAATGGCCCCATTGTCTCCAAACTTTTCTATCCGCTGTAACCTAAATTTTTGACATTAAAAATAATTTAGCGTCAACAGAACTGTTTGTTATGAAGACATTATAAATTATGAACGCATTCCGTAAATTGGAATGATTTTATACTTGTAAGGGTAAATTTGTGTCGGTAAGAGTAGTTTCGCAGATCTCAAAATGTTTATTTCAAATGTCAGTTGGTGAAGTAATGGTGAGCTGTTGCAACGTGGTTAAGCTTTCAATGTTAGCTAGATACAGTTTGCTGTTAGACCGACTTTTGAGACAACGTTCCTATGTACACGAGCGTGTCTCCTCTAAAATATATTTGAACTCCATCAAATTAATTTATACCATATGTATACTGAAGTAAACCTATCTGTAGAGTGCATTGAATTCTCTGAGTATTTAATATTCTGGTTTTAGTTAAGTGAAAATAATAATATTCTATAAATTATATCACCGAAAGCTTCAAAACGTCTACCAAGATTAGTAGAAAATTTCTTCTGCTATACACTGTAAAAAATTTTCTCCGTAGATTTACGGAATTTCCGGTAAAAGTTTCTCCAGATACCTCCGTGAATTCACGGAAATTTAGTTCTTAATCCAACAGACGTTTCCGTAAAACAGTTTCGTCACACGGAACTGAGCCATACTTACATG